>JASDQU010013701.1:93857-107204 GCA_032191745.1 Picea mariana
TTCACTGTTCCACATTTAAATTCTTCAAAACTTCTCAATTAACACAGTCTGCAATCATACTCATAAGCAAAATGACTTTCAACAGTCCTGTTAAGAGAATGCTTTGCCTCTAACTTCTTTTCTTTCATTTTAAGAAGCGAAAGAAAACACACAACAACATTGCTCCACCTTTATCCATAATACATAAAAATATCATATAGTGTACATTAATTCACAATTGACCAAATAAAACATATGTACATGTTCTTTCTCAAATTGAACAGACTTCTAAAACATGTTCGATTCTATACAATCCTCATCATATCAACCAATAAAACTTTGCAATGAAACCATAGTCAATATAAGCCCCGAGCTTCATCAATGTTGATGTAATTATTTACTACATGCACGATGCTTCCCTAATTGATACACAATGAACATAATGAAATAAACACAATTATCAATTCCATGATTTTCCATGATCCTGATCGAGACTAGTGAACACACAGTAGTCGCCAACTTGCAATTAACACCCTGCTGTAAGAACACAATGATCGAAGGTATAACGAGAAGAGACAACCCTTGACAGTATATTATCACTCATCCTTAATCACAACTTTTCAACCAATTTAATCAAATAAAGACGTTATAGGTACTTGATGCCACTGTCACAACCACTCCACTTACAACCAATATTTGACAACTAAAAGGATACCCGATAGGAGTAAGAACAGTTGGGTTTTTATAAAATCAGGCTCTGTCAGAACAAATATAAAGAAGTAATCAAGAGTTCGCTCGTTCTTCAACAACACAGAGAAATTGGAGGTCCTCAAAACATATTAGCCATAGGCAAAGACCCTTTGACACAACAATGTAGAAACCACATAGTTCCTTATAAGTCATAGTCTAGGCAATGGTGCCATAGTTAGCCATAGAGGAAACATCGTTGGGTAGGGTAGAAACGATACACATAGTGCATTCATGTTTGCAAAGGGGGGGTGGACGTCCAGTAGACAGTGATAATTATCCAAAGACACAGAGGTATAACCTTTGTCAATTTCTTAAGAGTCGAATCATTTGATAATAATGCCAGTCTAAATGCATAACCCGAGGCATCACTCGACAACCATAAAGCATAAATCTTGGCATAATAGCCACCCTAAGACAAACTTCTGAGATACTCTGATGCCAAGACCATGTGAATAAGCCCACGATCATGTCTCTAGAAAAACACAACAACCAAATGGCAGTCTGAGAAACACACACAACAACCAAATGACAGTCTGAATATGACTGGACGGGGTTACCCTCATGACTGTGAGGAAGAAACCAACAAGAATACACAGGGCGAAAACCCTCCACCAAAAACACAGAGAGATAATACATATATTCACCCAAAATCCAGAGAGACCCATCACGATTTTCATCAACAGAACAACCGACGAATGCCCACCTCAACCAAACCAATTCTTTTACTTGCAAATAGAACAACCATACAATCATTCCAGAGAGAAAAAACACACATTTACACAGTTGCAATTCTCAGGAAAACACAAACCCAAGCATTACTAATCCATTGTTCATTCATACATAGAGCATAATTCATCTATGGGTGAAAAAGAACCATACCTGCAACTGATAGCTTAAAAGGGGTGGGATGGCTGAGCGTTTTCTTCCCAAGCTTGAATTTCGGAGCTTACCACCAACAGATCAAAATGAAACAATAACCATTCTAGGGTGACGACCTGATGGGGAAAGTATGGAGTGACGTGCATTTACTGCATGACGCTTCCATCTCCTCATCTATTCAATTCCAAAGTACACGACAACCAACACTTACCAATGCATTAAAACCATGTAATCGATTTCCATACTATTGAAACTTGCGACCATATTCCTTGCCAAACATGCCACCCAAAACCTTCACGTTAACCATTGCCAAATCCTTATATTGTACCATATGCATTGCCATATCATATGCACCCACAATAACTCAAATGCAAATCACATAACCATTTAATATTTAGGAGTAACACTTAACATGTTTCACATTTTAAATTGCAAATAACTTCTAACATAGCATAACATAAGCCCTTTCCTTTAGATTTTTTCCCATAAGTTTCTTCCCTTTGCTTTTTTTTATGTCGTTATTAATGTATTTCTTGTGCATGTGTAGCCAGGTAATAAATCATGGTGACATGATCAAGCATAGCACTTTAAATATATGCCAATCATAACATAGAAATAAAGCTTTGAGTAACACAACATCTCATAAAACACATCATCCACCTGTCACTATGTTAAAATGAAACCAAGACTACATCGTCAACCATATAAGACCCTGTAAAAAGCATCGAAACAACAACATAAAATGTGTGATATGACTATCTCCGAGCCTCCAGTCTACAAGGGGGTCCCACCTACTAGTATCATATATTATTAGCATAGTTTAAATAATAGGCTTTAGCAATACGTGGCGGCGAAATTCCTCATTGCGATTTTGATCGTCAACAAACTGGTGAATCCATAGGGGAATCTGTTTCCAACAAATTAAGAACCCAAAATGTATGGTTTCACAGACTAAGAACCGTAGATCAAGAAGATATAACATAATGATTATGCCACAAAGGGAAGCGAGTGGATTTAATGGAAAGATGACCGGGAATTTGGGAATAACTCATGGAAAGTGTTAAGTATGAGGGGGTTTATCCCTGTATGCATAACCATTCAACCGGAATTTGCTCTTGACTTCAAGGAGAATTTTTTTATGGACTTGCTCTTTTGAATCTCAAAATGGATGAAGCAATGGAAAGCAGAAGCAAGAAGTAACCAATTATCTCATAAGACATCAGTGTAAGTAGATAACGAATTCAACGATGCTTTCAAGGGGAACATCATAACAACCGTGTAAGCTTGATTGTTATTGACTAATAATACTCTGCAAGAGTGTCACTGTGGCAGAACTGATCCAACATTTTATTTTTGACCAAAAATTTGAAATAAAAAAGAACAAATACAAGAAATGTCATAACAAAAATGAAACTATACAATTTAAAACAACAAAAATACAGTGACAGAATTGCAAACAACAGAAGTAAAGCTACTAAAATGAAAGCATAATTGAAAATTGTAAGAGCAGAATTGAAAAAGCATTAAGGAAAACTACTAAAATGAAAAACAGAACTTAACTACTAATATACAAAACAATCCAAACAACATTAAACTCTTCAAGTTGGTTCCACGTAATGCTTTAAGTGAGAACAATTAGTGCTGTAGGAAAACAATCTCTCTTGTAAATCTTTTAGAATGTAAGAGTTTGTACCCAGGAAAAAAAGGATCTTGAAAGGACCCAACCATAATTTTTGAAACTTTGAGTGTCTTCCCCTATCAGCATGAGCTGAATCCCACATCAATACTTTCTCATTGACTTTAAACTTGATAGTCTTGACACTCTTGTTGAAATACTTCCTAACAGTCTGCTGCCTCCTTTTTATGTTACCCAAGGCAAACGTCCTTTTCTCTTCTAAAGCCAGGAGTGCATTCATTCTTTGTGAAACATCAGAAGAATTTAATTCTTCGATCTGTAGCATTAAACTTAAGGAGGAAAGTTCCAACTCAGTAGGCAAAATGGCTTCTTGACCATAAACAAGTTGGAAATGGGTGCAACCAGTGCTCACCTTGGTGGTGGTTAGATCTGCCCAAAGGGCGTAAGTGAGGAGAGTGTGCCATTGACGAGGCTTACCTTCGATGAGCCTTTTTACGATTCTCACCAGATTCTTGTTGGTAGACTCAACCTGCCCATTTCCTTGGGGATAATAAGTATATGAGGTGAAATGTTTAACCCCCAACTTAGCTAAAAATTGGGTTAGCTTAGCAGAAATAAAAGAGGGGCCATTGTCTGTAATAATTTCCAATGGAAGACCAAATCTGGAAAAGATGTTATTTTCAAGGAAAGAAATCACTTGATCATCTGTCGAATGTTTAAGTGGCACAACTTCAGCCCATTTTGTCAAATAGGTTGTGGCTATCAAAATAAAGACTTGTCCTTCTGAAGATAGAGAATTAATAGGACCAATAAAATCCAATCCCCACTTTGGAAAAGGAAATTCTGGGAGGACAGCTTGTAACGACATGGATGAAAGGCGTTCTTTCCCAACAAATTTCTGGCACTTGTCACAAGATCTCGAAAAAACATAAGAGTCAAAAAATATTGAAGGCCAATAGTATCATTTTCTAATAATCTTAAAAGCAGTAGTTTTAACAGAAAAATGACCTCCTACGTGAATAACAAAATTTGAAGAACTATGAGCAGTCTGCTGCCTCCTTTTTATGTTACCCAAGGCAAACGTCCTTTTCTCTTCTAAAGCCAGGAATGCATTCATTCTTTGTGAAACATCAGAAGAATTTAATTCTTTGATCTGTAGCATTAAACTTAAGGAGGAAAGTTCCAACTCAGTAGGCAAAATGGCTTCTTGACCATAAACAAGTTGGAAATGGGTGCAACTAGTGCTCACCTTGGTGGTGGTTAGATCTGCCCAAAGGGCGTAAGTGAGGAGAGTGTGCCATTGACGAGGCTTACCTTCGATGAGCCTTTTTACGATTCTCACCAGATTCTTGTTGGTAGACTCAACCTGCCCATTTCCTTGGGGATAATAAGTTTATGAGGTGAAATGTTTAACCCCCAACTCAGCTAAAAATTGGGTTAGCTTAGCAGAAATAAAAGAGGGGCCATTGTCTGTAATAATTTCCAATGGAAGACCAAATCTGGAAAAGATGTTATTTTCAAGGAAAGAAATCACTTGATCATCTGTCGAATGTTTAAGTGGCACAACTTCAGCCCATTTTGTAAAATCGGTTGTGGCTATCAAAATAAAGACTTGTCCTTCTGAAGACAGAGAATTAATAGGACCAATAAAATCCAATCCCCACTTTGGAAAAGGAAATTCTGGGAGGACAGGTTGTAACGACATGGCTGAAAGGCGTTCTTTCCCAGCAAATTTCTGGCACTTGTCACAAGATCTCGAAAAAACATAAGAGTCACAAAAGATTGAAGGCCAATAGTATCATTTTCTAATAATCTTAAAAGTAGTAGTTTTAACAGAAAAATGACCTCCTACGTGAATAAAAAAATTTGAAGAACTATGAGTTTCTTGCAACAGTTTTTGTGCTTCCTCATTATTGACATAGCAAAGTAACATACCATCAGTAGATATTTGGAACAAAAAGTCTCTTATAATAACGTATCTAGCAGATTCAAGACAGAGCCTTCTTATTTGATGAGGGTCTAAGTTATCTGGGCATCTTTGGTTTTGCAAATAGTAAACCAAATTCTTATAACAAGGATGTTCAGACACAGGGAGGATCTGATTATCAATGTAGAATAGTGGTGATAGGGAACTGTCCTGTTCATCAATTTCTTCACTAGTTTCAGCATGCTGAGCTAAGTGAAGGGCTAAGTCACGTCCCTTGATAGTGGAAGAAGTCACGATTGTTAAATTGTGCTTCTGGATTTTGGCAAGCCAATGTGCAAGATTCCTTGAAAGATAAGTCCGTGAGAGAAAAAACTTGACAACAGGTAAAGAGACGTTTACCAACGTATGCTTACCTAAGATGAAGTGGCAAAATTTCTTGACAACTTTAACAAGAGCGAAAGCATGTTTTTCAATAAAAGAATATTTAAATTCATCATCAGACAAGCTTTGACTCATGTAAGCCACTGGTTTTTCGTTACCTTGGTCATCACCTTGCATGAGGATAGCAGAAACTTCTTCCTCTGTGGCCTCATTATATATTATAAATTCTTTCTCAAAATTCGGCTTCACCAAAACCAGTGCAAAACTGATTACTTTCATGATCCCTAAAAAAGCAATTTCGACATCATCTGTCCAAGAAAACGAACGATCTTGCTTAAGAAGATTATGAATTTGTTTGACCATTACAACAAAATCATGAACAAACCTACGGACGGAGTTAATAACACCCATAAAATCTTGAACCTCCTTCTTGGAAGTGGGAGCAGGCAGATTAAGGATAGCAACAATCCTTTCAGGATCAATGCTTATTCCCGAATAAGAGACAATGTGTCCAAGGAGATTTCCCTTGGTAACGCCAAAAATATACTTAGAAGGGTTTAGAGAAATGAAAAATTTCCTGCATCACATGTGAACCCTTTTAAGATGACCAAAATGATCTGATCGGTTTTTAGAATACACAGTTAAGTCATCAAGATAGATCTGAATGATCTTGTCGATCAAATCATCAAAATCTATTTGCATAGCTCTTTGAAAGGTGGCACCTGCATTAGATAATCCAAAAGGCATACGTTCATAAGCAAAGGTGCCCCAACGAGTAATAAAGGTGGTTTTATATTTATCTGCCCCTTTTACCTTGATTTGATTGTAACCAGAGAAACCGTCAAGTAAGGACATCATTTGTGACCCTTCCACTTGCTGCAAAATCATTTCCATGTTAGGGAGAGGAAAGTGATATTTTATGCTAGCTTGATTCAATGTGTGAAAATCAATGCATAATCTGATCTGACCAGTTGTTTTCCGAGCGAGAACCAAATTGGAAACCCATTCAGAATACTTGACTGGAAAGATGATCCCAGCCTTCAAGAGTTTTTCCAACTCCTTTCGAATAGTTGCTTCTAGTGTAGGGTTGATAGGTCTTTGTTTTTTCCTAACTGGTTTTATGCCCTCCTTGAGAGGAATGGCATGCCGTATAAGAGAAGGATCAAAACCACAAATATCCTCATAAGACCAAGCAAAAACATCTTGAAATTCACCAAGTAGTATGGCAAACTTCATTTTTTCTTCGTCGGAACATTGGGCACCTATTTTATTATTCTTTGGAGATTTGGGTGTCCCAATGTTCAAGGACATGGTTTCACCCACCTTCCTTTTCGACTCATATTCTCTATGTTTTTCTTCATTGCCTACATCACTCGATGAAAATGAACTCTCTAGAGGATTTAATCCCTTAGGAATCTTGTTATTTTCCATGGATATAATTTCCTTAGGCTTAAAAGGTTCATTTTGAATGAAAGAACATATGCTCTCATCACTAGGGAAGACCTTCCATGATTCTATATTGTCAGGGATATGTGCACGATATAAATACTGAAAAGTACAATCTGGTCTTTGAGGTAGAAGTTGTCGATTAGGAGACGCTGCAAAAATAGCTAACCGATCAGCCATTGAGTTCAACTCCCTCTTAACATGAGTAATGTTGAAAGATAGTAGGTTCAATATTAGTGCCCAAACAGTTTGGGTGTAGCGTTTCATCAACTTGTTGCTAGGGAATATATCTTACGTACAAGGTTCACAACAAGCTCGGAATCCCCAAAAATTATAAGGTGACCACAACCTAGATTATAGGCGTTTTCAATGCGTAATAATAAAGTTTCGAATTTCGTGACATTGTTTGTGCAAGAAAACTCCAACCTATAAGAAAAATTATGAATTTTCCCCATAGGAGAGTACACGATAATGCCATCTCCGTTTCCTTCATTAGAGCATGAACCATCAAAGTGAAAATGCCACATACCGTCGTCTAAGTCGATTTGTTCCAAGGGAGTGTTATCCTCCTCGACAAAGATGGAATACACCCCTAGGTCCTCTTCGAGATAATTCACATTAGGTTGTGGAACACTTTCTATGTAAGGTGAAATCCTTCCCTCTCTAAGGACTATGATGTTTTTACCATTCCGAGGAATAGATAAGTGTGTCCCGTTGAGTGAGAGGTATCCACCCATCAAAGGTTGTCAATCTCTTCCTAAGATGATTGAGTAATTCCTTACTGACATATCAATTACTTGAATATTAAGGGTTGTCCTTATTTCAGGGTGTGCGCACAAAACCAAGGTCACGTCCTTGATTTCACCTATGGTCATTTGTTGTAAACTATTATAAGAGAGCATGCTTTTGACGTTTTTATTTGTACAAGACAAGCCTAACTCTTCCATAATAATCTTCGACATTACACTTGGGCCCTAACCGTCATCAATGAGGAAACAATGGGAGATCTTGTCCATAATATTTACAGAAATATAAAAAGGGGGATTTTTTACAGGGTATCTAAAGTTATGTACACCTACTTTATTTACAAACGAATCCTCTTCATCTACCTCTTCAGAGAGGTTGCATCTGCTTTGATGTTGGCCAACTAATTTAAAATATTGTATTTGGAAGAGGGGAGAGGGGCAATAGTTCCTTGATTGTCAGGAGCCTTAGGAACCTGAACAATAGAAGCTGGTGAGGATGAGCTTGGGTTAGAAGAATTGCAGGGAGGATCATATTTGCCTTTGTGCTAGTAGAAAAAACTCCCCTAAAGACTACGCTAGGGTTTAGAATGTAGGCAGATCACAACCGTCTAAAAGTCAACTACTTCTCTAACTACCCCAAACATACCCCAGACTTATACAAGAAAATCAAAATGATAAGGATCGGGTAACTGTACCTCTACTCCGTGTCAAGTGATGATTCTCTCACGCTTGATTGCTTCGTTGACTGCAAACCTCTTCCAAAGGCTGGACTGCATTCAAAGACAGACAAACATAAAGCTACACGCATGCAATTCACATACAAAAAAGGGTTAGATGTTAGAATAAAAACATAAATCAAATGAAAGCATTCGATACACCATGATTTGGGACAGGAAAAGTACTTCTTTTATTGATAATACAATGATCAGTTACAACCAAAGTTGGCTAATGCTCCACGAACTTGGTCCGGGATCCTCTTCACCAAGCTCCAAGTGCACCTCCGTATGGCTTCTCCTCTCAACCTTTAGATCTCTTCTTGGGAAGTGAATGGGTTTCTAATGGAGGAAGAAGGGATAATTGGGAATTCTAGGGCAGTTCTCACAAAAGGGCTGCAATTACTTGGGGCAAGGATGCGATGTGAAATGAGAAGAGTTTCACTGTTCTTATGTCTAGATGTGGAATGAGACCCCAACACCTCCTTTTATATAGGAAAATGATGGTTATTCGGTTGGGTGACAGGATACAAGTGGCGGATTAGTTAGGAAACTACCCAATAGCCTGTAATCTCAACGAATTCCTTGCAACTTTTTATTTTTTGCAACTTTTGAAAGTATACGCATGCTGTAGTGGTGCAACATGCGTACGTACATGGGCTGTAGAGGTGAAACATGCGTACTTACGTGGGTTGTAGTGGTGCAACATGCATACGCACATGGGCTATAGTGGTGCAACAAGTGTATGTACGCGGGCATTAGTAGAGTAGGGCACATACATATTCAAAAAATTTTGTTTTTAGAAGAGCAACACAGTGATGGCTTGGCAAAAAATGCAAGTAAGAGGGCCAAAGGAGAGTTATGCACGTGTAGATAAATTTAGGGATATAACAGATGCCCCCTAATGTTTGAGGTCAGAAGAGCATCTGATGGATGAAATACATTACAAAATCTTCGCCAATGTATGTAATGAGTGAGCCCGAGACTAGAGTTCAGGAGGTGCCATTTGTAAAATAACAATTGTCTCAATGAGGCAGGCATACCCATGATAAAAAGAATCATGGCTGCCAATCAAATACACTATAGATCCATGTAATATAAATATATAAAGTGTAGCCACGAGCAATACACAACGGATCTACATTTCAAAATCAAAGATATACAAGTATAGTATCCATCTTCAAGAAGCCAATAACGCCTGATGGTTGGAGATGAGGCCTTCAGAGCTCAAGCAACAACTTCAAGATATTCCAAACTCGGGTAGGAGCACAATATGAGTGTATGACTTCACTATCCAGAGGTCTTCGACGGCTCGTCAGGAAAAAGACAAGAGGATCTCGATGATTAGGCATAGAACTTCATTGATTTTGAACAAGGACTTGATTGGAATTTCGGGATAGCCGGGCATGAGGTCAGGAGCCAAACTGCAGAATGGACGAATCAAGCTGGGTGAAACTTCCCTTGGACAAAAGCACGAGAAATGATTAGACTAAGGCAGCATGACATTGACATAAGTTCGTGATGCAGAAGGCAAGGCAAATTCTCCATGTGTTTGGAAGAGTAACCAAATAGAGGAGGACACACCTCTATGTAGTGAGAACAACTTCCTAAGGTCATAGTATATCCCAATGCTTGACAAACAAATGAAAGGATGTGATTTGACCAAGGGTGACTCATTGTGCTGCCAAAAAAGAATATATATTTCCTGTCCCCTCTTTTTGGGTTTTTTTGATTTTTTTTTGTCTTTTTCAAATTTTAAAGAGCTTGAAAAAGAATAAAAAAATGCTACGTTGCAAAGGAGGAATGAGTGTCGCAAACAAGCATACTAGTTCCAAGTGCAAGGAACACACTAATGCTCAGAGAAAGGAGACATATGCAGGAAAAGGACACTCGGGGAAAAATCCTCCATGGGTCAAGGTGTCAGGTCACAGAGGCAAAGTGCTACAAGGCTTGCGTATAAGGCATGCTTCAAAGGTTCAGTTGAGAGCAACATGGAGCCGACATTAGGCCAAAGAAGTAGAAATGAAAATGAGATTATCAAGACACAATGAAACCCCTTTCAATGTATTTTTAACGAGCCTAGATAAGGTAATCTCGGTAGTTTTTTTATGTTTAAAGAGTCTGAAAAAACGTAAAAGAAGACTCCACTGAGGTACCTTTTTTATAAATAGTCCAGTTGGTTCGAAAAAGGGGTAAACTAGCACATGAAAAGAAAAACCATTTTAATGAGTGTGACAAAGACAAGATCATTTGGCAATCTTTTCAATTTTAAGGAGTCTGAAAAGAGCTTAACTATGTACTCACAACCTTTTTCTGGATTTAGTCTCCTTAGCCCGAAAAAGTATAAAATTTACTGAGGAGAACTCTCCAGGCGAGACAAATCTCTCGAGGCATACCTTTTTCCTCCATAATCCATAGGCTGGAAAAAGGAGTAAACTCATGCTAGTAGATGTTCTTCTGGACCAACTGAACGTGTGTGAAGGAACAAGGTCACTCGACGATCTTTTCAATTTTAGGGAGTCTGAAAAGAGCTTAATATGAACTCCGTGGGGGTTCCTTTTTTATAAGTGATCTCCAAGGCCTGAAAAATGTGATAAACCAAAACCAAGGAGAATGTTTCTTTTTCATAATTTAGTCCCTCAGGCCCAAAAAAGGGGTAAAATTATACCTTAGAATACTCTTCTAGCGAACTAAAGTTCCTAGAGTATACCTTTGTTCATACAATTGACCATCTAGACCAAAAAAGGGGTAAACTACAGTCGGATAGACGTGCCTTCAAATTTTAGTTTGGCGAGCATGAAGGGAAACAAGATCGTTCGACAATATTTTCATGTTTAAAGAGTTTGAAAAGGGCTTAAAGAAGACTCCAGAAGTTACTTTTCAGTTAATCCAGACAATATTGAAAAACACAAACATAGTCTCGTTGGATGTTGCTTTCGAATTTCAAAGCGAGCTTGATAGAACACAAATAATGCTCATTTTGGGAGTCCTGAGGGTGAGGTCAAGAGTGATGGTGCATCAGACGCATGAGGCTCAAACTTGTAATCATGACAGGACTAACAAGGACTCCTGAGCCTAAAGTCATTCAAAGATAGCATGGACGCCAAAAAGCAACAAGGATCTATCTAGGGCATCCATGTAAAGGTAGGCTCTACCACCTAGTCATGACACTCCTAAAGTAGTGATGACGGTTTTGTGTCGCACTTCGATGGGATCAATCCTATGGCAAAGCAGAAAAGACAACGAGATGTAGAAAGTGGAGGTGGAATCCTGACTTATATGCAAAAAGTTGGAAAAAATGACTTTTTACCAAAGGACCTTAAAAGTGACCCATTTTGCAAAAAATTATCAAACCAAAAGGCAAAGTGCATCGTAACATCCAATAAGAAGTTCAAGAACCAAATTAAATGATTTATAAGCCAGAAAAAAATGACAAAAGGGTTAAAAAAAGTGGCAAAAAAGGCCAAAAAAGTCTATAAATAGAAGCTGACAGCTCATTTTCACCATTGCAATTTGAAAATTAACCAAAAGGAAAAAAGACCCCTTTGATAAAGAAGTTGATCTTGGAAGATTTAGAGGATGAAACGAACTTCCTCTCGGACCAAGTAAGTATAAACACATCCCTCTTGCATTTCCATTGTTCATTTATGCATTTTTTTTTAGGGGGAGCGCGCCCTCCTAAAAAAGGGCATCCCTACATGTACGTGGGCTGTCCAAGGACAACCCACATATGTACGCAGGCAAAGAACAATCTGCTAGCGTACATATGTGACTGTGTCCAAGACAACCTGCATACACCCTCAAAATAATGGAAAAAATAAAAAATACAAGAGCTAACTCCCCTTTGAGCTATCATGGAACATAATGTATGGCCACTGGAGGGAGAGGGAACACAAGGAAATCAATATCTTGTTCGATGAGGACCCTGCTGCTATCACCACATTGAAATGATGCAGGCTATGGAAGTTCTACCAGTGTCCATTCATGAGGGCACAACCCAGGCTACGAAATGCCCTGGTGGATTACTGGCACCCTGACGCAGAGGCGTTCATGATTGAGGGGAAGTCGTTGACTCCAACGATTGAGTATACATACTTCTTGACTGGCCTCTTGAGGAGAGGGGAATGAGTCAACCTGTGCACATTCCCCCCTGGGCCCTTCAACATCACCGACTACATTGAGATGCATTGCGAGGCCGACACTGAGAAAGTAGGTTCTCAGGTGCCCATCCACAAGATCACCAACTTGTCACTGAAGGTGATCGCTTTTCTTATCGGGTGGATCACTGAACCCGCATCCCTACACCAGGCTTCCCAGGTGCACATGTATGTGCAATGCAGTGCCTAGATGCACGTATATTTGACTGGGGCACGACCATTCTTAACTACATGAAGAGGAAGCTCACAAAGTGTCGAGAGCATAGCAATAAGAACTTCAGGTTCAATACCATTTTGTGTTCGTTCTTTTTTGAGAGGGTGCCCAACCTGAGTCCCATAGAGATAGTACGAGGGCATGTGGCCTCCTTCCCAGTGGTATATAGATGGGCAACATTGTTGCCACAACAGGGGGGAGGAAGGACCATAGAGGCATTCGATGACAAATTCTTTGATTGGTGGGCACGACAGATTTCAACGATAGAGGACTACCCCTATGCTGGAATTAACTTTTCCAGAGACCTGAACATTCCCGTACCTCCCGGAGAGGAGCGAGGAGAGATAGGTACGTATTTTTAAAGTTATTTAATTTTTAATTTTTAATTTCTTTTATATATGTCATTTTTAATATGTATCAGAGTATTGACAACTATGTATCTACTATCTACAGATGTGGGACCGGTGCGCCCAACAGACTTCACGAGGACCGGGTGACGTCCTCGACCAGAGGCAGTAC
>JASDQU010013702.1:9978-28746 GCA_032191745.1 Picea mariana
TATTTTTGCAAATAGTTTTAATTTCTTAGTTTTAATATTCAAATCTTTGATGATAAATCATTTTTGGGGTGCTGTAAGAACCCCTGAGTACTAAGTTGTGTTGCGAGACAGGGATCATGAACCAGCTAGAGTAATTCACGGATGATCAAGCGCTTGAATAATGTTCCTCCAAGAACTTTCTCGCATTCTAACAGCAGTTGGGATATCCACCTCTCGTGAAGATCATATCTTGACAGTAGCCAAGAATTTAGTTGTCTCTCCGTAAGAAGATTTAGAAGTCCCTTCGGATTCCTATTGTCAATTCGTTGAGGAGACTAAAGAATCATGTATAGAATGCAATGGAGAGCAACCATTGGAACCTGATATTGAGGAGTTCTTAGCATGCCTCTCAGTAGATCCTGTATGTACCTCAGAGACCAATCATCTTGAAGAAAATGCCCTGCGTGGAATGGAAAAGGAGGACATGTTGTGTGACCTAAACAAACAAGGGAAACGAGAATATCTTGATCCTATTGATATGCTTCCAATTAGTTGTCAGGTCACACTACTCTATTACTTTTCATTATTGTTTGATCTCATCATCAAAGCAATTGGTCCTTCATACTCTGGTATGCATTAAAATTTATCTTTTAAACCTGAGTATGGATATATTTCTAACCCTGTTACGCACATGGCTTCACTAGAAATTTTCCTATACTTGAAAAAATAAAGGCTTTCTCTTTTCTCAATTAGGGTAGGACAATGAATAAATAACTGCATATAGTTAATGGTTCAGTTTAAAATACAGTGCATCACTTCTTTTATGTTTTCCGAATAAGCAGGGAATGTCAACAGTTGACAAGGAATCTTGTTGGAAAGAAGGAGGTCATTGTGCCCATGCCCGATCTTTGTTCTTATAGCATGTTTCTCGCTAACAAACATCTCAAAGAAAGCAACATGATTTTTTTCTGGTACCGGGACTGCATACAAGCAATATATCAACAATGTCCCAGCAGCCCAGATTCATTCTTCAAATCCGGTCATGCACACTCAGATTTTCCAGATGGTCTTCAAAGCTCAAGTTCCTGCAAAAATAACTCAGAATTTAGATATGTAAGTATCAACTCCAAGGGTGACTTGAGGTAAGAATTTTTCTGATCCTTCTGATTTATTGAAAATGAAGGAAATTTATCGTAAAGAAAACATTTCAAGCTTGTTATTCTATCCTACCACTTGTCCTTGCCACTTCTTTTCGTAATCCCACCAATACCCACTTATAACCCCACATGTGTCCCTTTTGTTTTTAAATTTGCTTCCATAAAACCCTTCACCATTCTATCTTTTTCTCAACTGATGGTTGTGAAGTGTTGAAAAAGTGCACCCTTCTCTCTGTCGTGAAAACTTGTAAGTTGTGTATGAAGGGCTATAGGGGCAAGATCAGCAATAGAGAAGGCATGTTAATCTTCCAGGCTCAAAGGAAATTGTTCAGTATGCATATATGGGTTCAAGTGTCCTATCCATTTTGTAGATAATAATGAAAATCCTAGAGAAATTGACATATTTTTGGAACATCATATAATGCAGTTATAGTCTGTTGGTTTGCAGCAACAATACATACATTTTGGGATCCCACTTGCAACCTCATAAATCCAAGTTTTTTTGTAATATTGTCATCAACCATGAATTGGAAACAGAGTTGCCAAGATTGTTGTTTCTCAAATGTTGGAATTGTTAATGTATTTAGTAAATGCCTTTCTGTGTGCCTATGTGATTTTGGATATCATCTTGAGATATGGTAAGAGCATTTTCATAGCATCCCATACACTATTTCCAGAACCTCGATCATTGGATGTTGTATTTGCAGAAGAAGGTCTTGATAGAGAGCTACAAGAAGTATGAGATGAGCTCCAAGAAGATATTGATCTTCTGAATATCATTGATGGATTTGTTGATGAATCTCTTTGAGATCACTGCATGGAAAATAAAAGACTTGAAATCATGATTCGATCTAGGAACAACAGTGCACATGTTAGCCGACATTGGTAGGAACCATGGATTAAGGTCTTCAAGTTGCATTCCATCATTCAAGTCAATTTGTAGAAGCATAGGCAATGGACAAATTACTAGAATTCCTCCCTTATGAAGAACTAACACCAAGTACTTATCAAACATATCCATATCCTCAATTGTGACATCTCCAGCTACTTTGACCACACTCTGCCATTTATTTGAGGCTATATTCCCAACACTACATCAAGCCAATTGATTAGGGGCATTGGTTAGAATGTAAAAGAAACCATAATGATGTTCCAAAAACTATTGCACACCAGACTCCCTTTCTCGTATCCTTTGCAGCATAGCTCTCATATTAGTTTAATGCATCAAATAGACCTCTGATGATATTCTTGAATTCTGACACATACCCACATGAACATAACCAATTTGTTCTGGAATCGTATTCCAGTCAAGAAAAACTTCTTCCATGTAGCAGCTCATAAGATAATAATGGAATGATGCAACTAAACCAGGTTGTCTTTCCACTCTCCTGCGTAGAACTGGATATTCCTTTCCTTCAGGAATGCGCTGGTAATATAACCAGATACCCCAACGCTCTAGGGGATTCGAGACCTCTAGAGGCATTATGGACTGCATCTCGTCCTGCAATTGTTGTTGTAGTTCTATGGTGTCTGCCATGAAATCTTCAGTGTAATTATTTTCGTCTTGAAAATGGCGAGTGAGAGCAGGGTCTTGGAGGTTGGACATCCATTGATAAGGATCGTACCATGTCATCCCATGTGCAGAGATGGAAACTAGGATCTTCCCGGTCATTGGACCTTTGAGGACATTAGAGTCTTGGTGAACAAATGGTGCTGATTTTTTAAATTTTTTTTCTTTCACAAAGGCAATGGAAATGGACAGGATGGGGTCAAGAAGAAAGGATATCGAGAGTGGTGGATCAGACGCCTTTGAAATTTTCTAATTCTCATGTGCATTGTTTCATTTTGGATTCATCATCATATTTAGGAATCATTTTGAGTGATTGCAGTAGTTTGGTGTCGTTGTGGGTTTAAATTTCATTTACTTCAGGCATTTTCTTTTCGAACTCTCTGTCTTTCTTTTATAGACTTGGAAGATAATTTTGATTCAGAGAATGAAACCATCCATATAAATGGTTATACATGTATTATCATTATTGGCATCAAGGATCATGTGCGTCTTGGTGTCAAAGAAGTTGTTGAAGTCTGTAGAATGGCAGGTATTACAGTGAGAATGGTTGTTGGCGACAATATTAACACAACAAGAGCAATTGCAACAGAATGTGGCATTTTTACAGATGGGTTTGACTGTCATTATTATTGATGCAGCAGCCTCTACCTCTTTAATGGATGGTCTTGATTGGCAAGTTGTTAAATATATTTCGGCATCCATGAAGTGGTTGAAGGAAAATGGTTAGAGTAACAGGTTTTTTTTTTTTTGCAAGGGTGGTTCTTTATCTATTGCAAATGATGTGTTATTTCCAGAATTCGATAGTGTTGTTGCATTCTATGGTGTTCCTTTCTACAACTTGCAAGTCCATCATCAGAAAAAGTATCTGTGCATGCTCATTTTGGAGAACTTGATGACTTTTTTGGGTTTTCAAATGTGACAACAGCTAAATCTTTGGAGGAGAATATGAAGATATTCACAACCTTCTAAGCAGTTTTTTTTAGTGTCTTGCATTGTTTGCATGAGGCCATGCAAAACCTCAAGCATGGGGGAGTGGTTGTTGAGATAGTAGTAGTTAGGATTATTATTTTTGTAATAAAAAGGAAGGGCCAATAGGAGCAGTGATCAGCCTAGTCCCAAAAGAGGAGGCTTCTAAATCTCAACATGTGGTCATCCAATTACATAATACCCTCTTGTTACAGAGATTGGAGGCGAGTCACCAAATTATTTTTCATTATTCCTATGCAAACTCAGATTTCTTGCATCTAGTGTTGGTATTTGTTCCATCTACATGGTTTTTCAGTCAAATCAGATCATAAGTCCTCTTCCAGAACACCAGAAAACACCAGCTACTTCTACAAGGTGCAGCCTACAAAGTTTTAAAATCACTACCACCAGATATTGTGTCAAATTCTCCTCGAGTACCGGAATACAATGCTTTTCTCGCCATCCATCGGGTATTAGACCACATCTCTGCGTCCATCTGGTACCAAAAGAGGAGGTTTGCGCTATTCTGGTACTGGTCAGAACCATGTGCTCATCTGGTACTAAAAGAGGAGGTTTGTGCTATTCTGGTACTAAGCACAACCCTGCGTCCATCCGGTACTCAGATGATCTAGTACTAGTAATAAGGTGATGGTAGCTCTAATCATACATTCAAGTTTTTCTTCTCGATTTAAATGCTTCAAGCAATAGGACGTATAAACTCAACATTTTTTCATTTTACTAAGGAATTAGGCTAATTATGCATTAAACATATGCTTACTCTCAATTATTGCACACTCCCTACCATGAATTTATGCAATCCCTTGTATACATCTCGTCGTATGGAAATCATTCATCCCGTCACTCTGTTTCTTCCCTCTGCTCTATTCCAGTACTGCCCTGTTCCATTACTGTCCTATTCTGGTACTATCTATTACGTTACTGCAGAAACATGTTCTTATACCAGTTACCAATCCGGTACTGAAGCCAAGGTGATATGATCTTTGTCCTATGCTTAACATCATTTTCACTTTAGGTAATTAGAGGTATGGGCTAATCTCTTAATGTTCTTTCTATCAAGGATCATTTAAGTCTTGTGTCGAATTGTTTTTACTCTCATGTACATCTTCCTCCTACATTTCTACACTCAACCTTGAATGAATCATCCTTGCTCTCCTTTAAGAAGATATTTCCACATTTAGCTCGATATGATAATGGGTGCACTTGTCTTATTACCTCATCATTTTGAAAAAGTGATTGCTAATTGAAATATCCATTGAAAAGTGGTGACACCATTATGTATAATACTAACCTAGTTGATTCAACAAGTTCTTATCCAAGTTTATCTTTACAAGTTTCTCTTGGAGGTATTGATGAAAACCTCATGTGGTGGACCGCCTTTGCAAAACCTCAATGAACTTTCATGAGAACCCTAATAGGATTAACTAGAGGGACCTCTTATTCATTATCCGAGATGTTCCATTATACATTGAATAGATGAGATTTAAGTTGAATGTGGATGATGTCACCCTTGGGATAATTGCAAACAACTATTTATGTGCCTGATAACTCTAAAACACTCTCGTACCACCTGCCTTCCTTATACTCTAAAACTGTCAATGAGCAGTATACATAATTCTAAATCTTTTGAGTAATATAATAAAAATGAAGTATCAAGAAGTACAAGTAAACCCATCGGGGTACTGAACAGGCATGCTGGCAGCGGGGCCATGCTTGTATGGTACTAAGGTAAACCCGTCGAGGTACTGAACAGGCCTGCTGGCAGTGGGGCTGTGCCGGGTAAAGGGACTTGAAAAACATAAAGTGGCACACTTAAAACTGAACAAAAACCATTGGGTCTCATTCTGAAGCAATCACTATCAAATCAAGGCTAGGATATGACCTTTATATCTCTCGAACGATGTTCTTAAGAACCTTCAAGTATCCACTTTAGAGTTCTATCTTTAAAATAAATAAGTTTTCATGAGAAGTGGGACCCTCGGTATGTGTAATTCACCTTACCTAAGCAAGAAGAGCTTCATATCTAAAAACTTGGATAAGAAATGAGTTAACATCTTCGGATGTATTCCTTTATGTGTTCCTCTCTTCAAATGAGATCTAAACTATGCTATATCACTTTTATTTTAAAGGTAATCTAGCCATGCGGGCCTATTAGTCAAAGTCATTATGAAAACTCTTGGCTACTATCCTATTATCATATTAGAGTCACAACCAATCATTTCTCCTAACTTTGATCAAAAACAGATTTGATAAGATTTAACGCCAAATCACTAACAGATCTAATACTCATGACTCCACTTTTCCATCATAATTATGTTGCCATGGGTCAGAGGTGTGAAGCATAAGCCAGGAAGTTTATATCGTATACCAGGAACTTAGGAGATGAAGAAGGGTGGAACGTCGGGGAATGCTTGATCGAGTGAGGAGTACCATCGATTTTGAAAATTTTGAAGATCATTGTTGCATGAGGACATGCAATGACTTAAGCATGGGGGAATGTTGAGTCTCAGTATTGACACCTCTATTACCTTATATTATCTCTATCTGAGTCAATTTTACTTGTGCTATGAGTATATACTTGATTGTTTCCTCCATAAATACACTTGATGACCTTGTTCATGTGCATAAGAGGTAACTTATGATTAAAGCATGGTTTGTTTAGTTTTCTTTGAGTTAATTTGATTAAATGTTTGATTTTGTACGATCCTAATCGTTTGACTCCTAAGTAGTTTTGATCTGGTACCCAAAGCTCCACCTATTCCAGTATTGCACACCTTGCGCTATTCCGGTACCAATTCATGCACCTAATCCCATACTCAGGATTGTGACTGTGTGTATTCCGGTACTAAACAGTTACCTACATGATTTCGGCACCAGCATTTTGGTACTGGAGTTTCTCCTCAATTTACGGGAAGATGACGATGAATCTAAAAATTTGGGGACATGGGTTTTGTCTGGAGAGGTGTTTTCATTCGGACATGTGAGCTAGAATCCAAACATATCACACGTATGGAACTCCATCTCAAAGAGAACGATCCATCCTAAATATTTGCCAATTTTCCATAAATTCTAAGATCATGCCTAGATTCGTGGGAACAGCATTTCCTTGATTAGCTAATGGTTGTACTTGACCTCTGTTGATGGAAAATGGTTTTGATTTGGATTGGATTGTCTAGATCCAAAATTTTAATGTAAAAATCATATAAATTGAGTGATGGCTAAGCCAAAAGGGAGAGGAATTGTTATGTTGCAGATTGGATTTCTAAACATATTATCTCTGTAAACATACTTGCTAAAGAATCAATATCAAGTTAAATTCATCAATTCCATGTGTTTTGTAAAGTTTAATGTGCTGTAAGTTTCTTTGAGCTTCCTTGTTGGAACGGCAAGGGCCCACCGATCCTACCAAGGTAAGTTCATTTGTAATTATTTTGTGAATGTAATTCTATTTGTGTGTGAGTGAAACAGTTTCATAGTTTAATTGCAAAACCAGTTAGTATAATTCATTATTGTTGTATTTCAGTCATACATTTGATAATGTGCAATATAGGTTTGTGATAATTATGTAGATGTTCATAATTTCTAAGTGAGCATTTATTATTCTTTTGTGTGTGAACATTTATGATTTTTGTGTGTGATCATTCATTTTTGAATTGTGTTCTTTTAATCTCAACTTGTATCTTGCAAAGTGTGGCAGTACAGGAACAGTTTGAGAGTCCATCCTTCGCATTACATGAGCCAGCGAATGGAACCACTCATTTAAAATCTTTGTTTCCTGTGTAGAAATAAAGTAACTTTTCATAATTGTCAGATTGCATTGAATTTCCTTTTCTAATTTAAAGAGTGTGCAGAACTAGACGGCTTGCAAGTTGATATTGAAGTGAGTGACTACAAGAGTAAGATCAGAATCCATCTTTCACCTTCATGAGCTAGTAAATGGATGATCTTGTTTCCTGTAAGAGAGCCTTTGGAGTGCATGTTAGCTAGAGTCTTTTATTTGAATCTTGTTCTGCACGGTGTGTAAAACATAGATTAAGGATTGCAAAACAGAGTGTTAATTGTTGTTAGCTTAGTTGCTCTAGGAGATAGAATCAAAGTTTATATTTTCCTTTCATGAGCCATCAATGAACATGTCCATCACCTAAGCAAGAACTTTAGATCATGTGCTTGTTTATGAGTTTTTCTTTCTAATTTTTGAATTGTGTGAAGAGTGTTATCTTTGAAGTGTGAAAACATAGTGTTATGTTTCTTGATTGAGCTATACTCATCAGACATAGGAATCTATCTGTTATCGGCACATATAGTGCATCAACTCTACTGATTATGTATCCCGGATTGACATATAAATGAGTGTAAGGTATACATTGAACATATTTATACACCAACACTTTGGCGTCGTTGTCGGGGTGTTGTAAACGGTAATAGGTAGTATTTGGATTAGATTTCTTTAATGGTTTTGGATTGGTTTTATGGATGACCTAAGGGCGGAGAGAAGACTGTAAGACATGCTGGAAGAGCCCATGCATCCACTTTGGTGGATTTGCTCCAAAGTTAGGTTGTCCTCTCTTCTTTTAATGCAAGTGTGTTTTTCCTTATTTTATGCAAAATTGTGTTTTCATGAAGGGCTACCTTGTGCGAACCGATAACCTGGTGACAGCAGGGTCCCAGTAACGCAAGGAATTCAAGTTTGGTGTGTTTTATTTTTGCAAATAGTTTTAATTTCTTAGTTTTAATATTCAAATATTTGATGATAAATCATTTTTGGGGTGTTGTAAGAACCCATGAGTACTAAGTTGTGTTGCGAGACAGGGATCAGGAACTAGCTAGAGTAATTCACGAATTATCAAGTGCTTGAAGAATGTTCCTCAAAGAACTTTCTCGCATTCTAGCAGCAGCTGGGATATCTGCCTCTCAGGAAGATCATATTTTGACAGTAGCCAAGTATTTAGTTGTCTCTCCACAAGAAGATTTAGAAGTCCCTTCGGATTCCTATTGTCAATTAGTTGAGGAGACTAAATAATCATGGATAGAATGCAATGGAGAGAAACCATTGGAACCTTATATTGAGGAGTTCTTAGCATGCCTCTCAGAAGATCCTGTGTGTACCTCAAAGATCAATCATCTTGAAGAAAATGATCTACGTGGAATGGAAAAGGAGGACATGTTGTGTGACCTAAACAAAGAAGAGAAACGAGAATATCTTGATCCTATTGAAAGATTGTTCCAATTAGTTTTCAGGTCACACTACTCTGTTACTTTTCATTATTGTTTGATCACATCATCAAAGAAGTTGGTCCTTCATACTCTGGTGTGTATTAAAGTTTATCTTTTAAACCCGAGTATGGATATATTTCTAACCCTGTTATGCACATGGCTTCACTGAAAATTTTCCGATACTTGAAAAAAAAAACTTTCTCTTTCCTCAAGTAGGGTAGGACAATGAATAAATAACTGCATATAACTAGTGGTTCAGTTTAAAATATAGTGCAACACTTCTTTTATGTTTTCTGAATAAGCAGGGAATGTCAACAGTGGAAAAGGAAGCTTGTTGGAAAGAAGGAGGTCATTGTCCCCATGCCCGATCTTTGTTCTTAGTTTTCCTTGAGTTAATGTTTGATTTTGTATGATCCTAATCGTTTGACTCCTAAGCATTTTTTATCTGGTACCCAAAGCTCCACCTATTCCAATACTGCACACCCTGCGCTATTCCGGTACCAATTCATGTGCCTAATCTCGTACTGAGGATTGTGACTATGTGTATTCTGGTACTAAATAGTTACCTACAGGATTTCGGCACCAGCATTCCGGTACTAGAGTTTCTCCTCGATTTACGGGAATATGACGATGAATATAAAAATTTGGGGACATGGGTTTTGTCTGGAGAGGTATTTTTATTCGGAAATGTGTTACTGAATCCACAGATATCACATGTATGGACCTCTATCTTAGGGGGAATGATCCATCTTAAATATTTGCCAATTTTCCAAAAATTCTAAGATCATGCCCAGATTCATGGGAACTGCATTTCCTTGATTATCTAATGGTTGTGCTCGACCTCCATTGATGGAAAATGGTTTTGATTTGAATTGGATTGTCTAGATCCAAAATTGTAATGTAAAAATCATATAAATTGAGTGATGGCTAAGCCAAAAGGGAGAGGAATTTTTATGTTGCAGATTGGATTTTTGAACATATTATCTCTATAAACATACTTGCTGAAGAATCAATATCAAGTTAAATTCATCAATTCCATGTGTTTTGTAAAGTTTATTGTTCTGTAAGTTTCTTTGAGCTTCCTTGTTGGCACGGCAAGGGCCCACCAATCCAACCAAGGTAAGCTCATTTGTAATTATTTTGTGAATGTAATTCTATTTGTGTGTGAGTGAAACAGTTTCATAGTTTAATTGTAAAACCAATTAGTATAATTCATTGTTAATGCATTTCAGTCATATGTTTGATAATGTGCAATATAGGTTTGTGATAATTATGTAGATGTTCATAATTTCTGAGTGAGCATTTATTATTCTTTTGAGTGTGAACATTTATTATTTCTGTGTGTGATCATTCATTTTTGAATTGTGTTCTTTTAATCTCAGCTTGTATCTTGCAAAGTGTGGCAGTACAGGAACAATTTGAGAGTCCATCCTTCACATTACATGAGCCAGCAAATGGAACATCTCATTTAAAATATTTGTTTCCTATGTAGAAATAAAGTAATTTTTCAGAATTGCCAGGTTGCATTGAATTTCCTTTTCTGATTTGAAGAGTGTGCAGAACTAGACAGCTTGCAAGTTGATATTGAAGTGAGTGACTATAGGAGTAAGATCAGAATCCATCTTTCACCTTCATGAGCTAGTAAATGGATGATCTTGTTTACTGTAAGAGAGCCTTTGGAGTGCATGTTAGCTAAAGTCTTTTATTTGAATCTTGTTCTGCACAGTGTGTAAAACATAGATTAAGGATTCCAAAACAGAGTGTTAATTGTTGTTAGTTTAGTTGCTCTAGGAGATAGAATCAAAGTTCATATTTTTCTTTCATGAGCCATCAATTAACATGTCCATCACCTAAGCAAGAACTTTAGATCATGTGCTTGTTTATGAGTTTTTCTTTCTAATTTTTTAATTGTGTGAAGAGTGTTATCTTTGAAGTGTGAAAACATAGTGGTATGTTTCTTGATTGATCTATACTCATCATACATAGGAATATATCTGTTATCGGCACATATAGTGCATCAAATATACTGATTACGAATCCCAGATTGACATATAAATTAGTGTAAGGTATACATTGAACATATTTATACACCAACAACATATACACTAGTATGTATGAGTTTTCTTTCGCTTACTTACTGATAATGTTGTTTAATGGATATGAATGTGTGAACCATGTGTCAATTCCCTTGTATTATAAATTACTCTAACTTCGGGATGAAGTTTCTTGAAGGGTGGGTGTATGTAACAACCCTAATTAATTATTTAATTATCATGATTAAATATTTGTTTAATAAATATTAGTTTAATAATTATTAGTTTAATAAATTATTAATTTAGATGATGGACCAATAATTATTAATTTATTTTAATAATTATAATATAATTGTATTGGAAGATGGACCAATTTATGGGGGGGGATAAGGTGGTTGAGTGTTTAATGGGGGGATAAGGCGGTTGGATAAGGGAGGAGAAGGGAGAGAAGGCAAGGGAGAGGACTCGAGAAGGGGGATCTTTGGGTTGAGTAATATTTTCATATTAGGAGAAGGTGAGAAAAATGGGAGAAGGGAAGGAGAAGGGAGGAAGCAGTTTGGGACTGTGTATCTGTTCTGCATCTATTTTGTGGTTACAGCAGACTTTAGGACTCTCGCAGGGGGCACGTGTTGCTGGAAATTTCAGGCTTGGGGACTAGGAAACTGTAAGGAATCCTGGGGCTAGGGAGTCGGATAGGTTGTTCCTAGTTGGCTAGGAGGTTAATCAGTTTGGGTAGAGCTTCAAAACAGCATCAGTTTGAGGTAGATATGTTTCATTATCATTACTATTATGTTGTTGTTCATTACTGTTATGATGTTTATTATTATTATGTTGAACATGTTGTTCATTATTATTATGTTGAACATGTTGTTTATTATTATGTTGTTCATTTTTTTTTAATTCGGTTGAACATTGTTATTATGCTGAATAGTGAATAAAGAAGAAAATATAATAGAATTTCTATATTTAGATTATGTTTTATAAGGATCTGTATGGACAGGCTTTACACATACCATGTCACCCTGGACTGGTCGCCTTCCAAGTCCTTCGATCTTACGGTCACGGTGTGTCCACGTAACCCCTGGATCTATGGCCTTTGCTACTTCGTAACTTCAGCGTTCGATGGATTTGTGGTGTGACTCCCTGCTTGCTCCCAGAGTGGTCAACATCGAGTTGACCATGGTCTAGATCTGACGGTCACAAAAGATCCTAAAATTCCTCATATCTACGGCTCTTATCACTTTGTGGATTCGACGTTCAGGTGCTCCACTCACTTACCTCTCCATTTCTTCTAGAGTGGTCAACGTCAGAGTAACCTTGGCATAAATCCAATGGTCAGAGAAGATCCCTAAGGATCCCTAGATCTACGGTTCTTGTTACTTTGTAGCTCCAGCCTTCGGGGAGTTTGATGCTATAGCATAATTATTCTCCTGAAGTGGGACTTCACCGAAGTTGCCTCGGCATAGATCCAACGGCTAAGGGGGCTCTCGAATGCTCTTGAATCGACGGTTCACGTTACTTCATGATAACTTAATGGATCAAGGTTTTATGGTGGGGCAAGTCTATCTATCTCGGATAAGGAAACTGCGAGGCGCCAGTCAACCTTGTGGGTAGCTGCAACCATCAATTGCCTTCGAACGGTTTATAAACGATAGGGTCGAAACACTCTCGAGCTCTGAACTCCTGAAGTTCTGAAGCCAGAAGGCCTAACTCCTTTCGAGATCAGCATAGGATTCCTAGACCTTGGTCACATGGGTCCTTCGGAAATTCTTGTGGGCTATGTGTTAATTCCTTTATCTGTAAATGGGTTAAGGACATGGGCATGAGCCCTCGGTCATACAGTGAAGAGTCTGAAGGAGGTGCCTTCCTTCCACAGAGTTTGAACTTGAAATTCCCGCGAGGGTAGATTCAAGAGGTCAACAAGACTTAAACATTTCAATAAATCCTACCCCAACCCTCTTGTAGGCTTACGTCCCACGACTCTTTAACTGTTAAGTGGAGTCAAACAAATGACCATTCAAAATTATGAGTTCACAGCGAGATAATACATACATATACCTTATTCATTCAATACAGAAATCATTCATAGATAGATAAATATATGTATTCAACCATCATTTCCATTTCAATACACAAAGTATGAAGATACTTATCAGAAAATGGAAACTGTGAAGTGACTGATGAAAGGGGTGCTTGTTTCCACCCAATCATAGGCACAACCACTCCTGGCGTATTTACCGTTGACCACCCCCGAACTAGACTATGATGCTCTGAGAGAGACTCTTTCTTATTACTCAGCGATAGTCAAGGACAGAGGTTACTCTCCTCCCCCCACGGGGTCTTGGAAACTGGTTTTCTCTGTACCAATAAAGGAGGTCTGCATGATTACTTACATAGTCACTCATCATCCTCATTTATCAGTTTGTAATAAAAACCATGCCAGCCACTTCTTGCGCCCAGAACGAGATTATTTCTCATTTCTTCCTCGAACCAGAGAGTTGTAACCACTCTTTTTCTCTTCTCGAGATTGCTCTCTTTTTTACTCTTCTCTCTTCGCAGATCTTCCTCTCTTCACTCTCCTACCTCTGCCCATGAATTACCTCTTTCTTTCCTTCCTCAGCAAGGTTGCATGGGTCTAAATCCCCAGCTCGTGGTCAGGTTTGGAAGTATTCCAGATGGGTACTCTACCCCATCTCCTCATTAACTCTTGAGGAGGAATCTTCTAGCAACCACTCTGACTGGTAATTCATTTATGAGTCAGAGAATTGTTCTGGGTCTAAGTGATTAATTCCAGTAAGGTACCGGTTTGGTGGGGGGGTCATCTCAACCATTTATGGTTCCCCTCACCATCTCTCTCATAGCATCCATGGTCTACCTTGGCAAACCCCCCTTTCAATAGTTATGCAACACTTATCTGTTTTCTATTAATAACATAAAATACATACATTGACCTTTTATACAAAGATTCATCAAATCAAACATTTACACATATCTAATCTATCATAGTCTCTTAGCCAGTTATAGTTATATTTACAAACTTGGGGAAACATGGGTATTACAACTAGAGACACCAACGCAATAAGACATGTATAGACACCAATCTAATATCTCCATACATAGATTACGTATGACTTCACCTACATGCTCCATACTTAATGTAATTCACAACATCATGATACCCTTAATTCTCATGTTCCAACACCTCTTTGTGCTTCATACCCTAGACATAGCTTCAAACCATAGTCAGATTTAGCCTTCACTCCCTAGCGAACCTCATAGCATCATTCCCATAATATATTCCATACTACAACATCACAATCTCAAAACCTCAAAACAACGCACTTTGTAGCATCATAAACCTCAGTCCTTCGTAACACACCCTTAAAACTCCAAAAACTCCTCGTGCGCACCTTTAGACCCCAAAAAGACTCTCTAGATTCTCTTGCGCACCTTAGATCTCTTTTGTGCACCTCATACTTAATCTTATTGCTTGGATAATTTTCAAATACGCACATCTATCTTGTATTTATAGTGTTTTTGTGCTCACTTTTAGGGTCGACCTGTAAAGATTGGTTGGGTCGACTTGAACTTTCTAGCTAAGTTGTCTGATAGAAAAAATCATATCTCCTCATTCCTAGGGAGTTAGAGGGAGTTCCATATAGAATTGGAAAGGTCTCGGAATAATCTTTCCAACCATATAACCTATGTTCCCATTTGAGCTAGATATTTAAGGTAAAAATGTCTTTAAATATAGGGTATCCAAACTGAGCACCAAAAATCCAAAAACCATATTTCCAACAATCTCCATCTTGCAATATTTATCTTGGACATATGTATTCTCCCCTTGTCTTTAAAATCAATGACAACAATATTTCCAACAATCTCCCCCTTTGTCATTGATGGCAATCCTTAGTCAATTATTATACTCCCCTTATCTACAACTTTCCTTTTGTCAGCAATTATTCCTTTGTCTGCAACTTCTCCCCTTTGACATCAATGGAAAAGGGTTTATCCCCTTGATCTCGTTCTTCCCTTTACTGAAGAGATGAGAGGGATATCGCTCCCATACAACATTTTTCTCCTTTGAATTCATCGAGAATGTATACATTGCTCGGGGTTATGTTTGCATTTGCCACTAATCTTCTTGAACCTACTTTCTTTATCTCACATCCTTTAGAATGAAATGTGAGGTTGCAATCTTGATGACACATTTGACTAACACTTAGAAGATTGTGTTTTAAACCTTCAACATACAAGACATTATGTGTTTTAGTCTTTCCATTATCAAGACTAATGGTACCTTTTCCAACTATCCTTGTAGAAGCATTATCCCCAAAGGTAATGATGCCTCATTTTTCTTCCTTTAGGATGAGAAATTTGTTCTAATCCCATGTCATGTGTTTTGAACATCCACCATCAATGTACCATTGACGTCCTTTGTCTTGAGCATACATTGCAATTCCACATTCTTCCTTCTTTGGTTCTTCTTGCTTCACTTTCCACACCTTTGTGTATTATTCTCTATGCTTGGTAAGAGCAACTTCTTCCTTGTTTTGTTTAGGAGACTTTATTATGTTGCTTCTATAGTCACTTGCTATGTGCCCATAGTTATTGCACTTATAACATTAAGCATTGTAATCAAGTAGGGGAGCAAAATAATTGTAGTTTCTATTAGCAAACCCATGATACCTTTTGTTTTTGTTGCTCACATAATCATCCTTTGAGATCTTGTAAGGACCTCTATTTATGTTTTTCAGATGGTCACTTCTTGTATAAGCTCTACAATCTATTGCTTTATAACCAAAATTGTTGCAAGAAAAACAATAGCCAAGGAAGAGATTTTAATACCAGGTTGTGAAAGGCCTTCTTGGTGGAACAACTCTTCTGAACTCTTTCTTGTTGTTCTTGTGAGAAGAATTTAAAGGTTTTTGCTAATAATCATTTCTTTTCATGTTGTTTCTTTCATTATTTATGGATCCTTTGAGAATGTTAGCATAGTTATTAGGCTTTTCTTCATTTTCCTTTTCTGATGCCTTTGTGACATTAGTGTCTGCATCTCCCTCGGGGGTCTTTTATTTTTTGTTGCATCCAAGACCTATCTTGATGAATGGTGACCTTTGGAAATTGAGAAAATTATCTAAGATTTTAGTACTCTTTCTAAAATTCAAGCTTCTATTCAACTGATCAATTGTTTTCTCTAGTTCCTTTCTTAAGGAAACTATTTCAGCTTCTAACTTCTCGCAATTTTCTTCCTTTTATTTAAGTTGGCTTCTCACCACTTCTTTTATATTTTTTGTCTCTTCTAGTTGAGTCTTCGAGATGATAATCGTCTTCTCTATTTATTCAAGATTATGATCCTTCTTTTCATGTTTCTACAATTGTGCCTTTTGCTTTATATTCTTTCCCCTGAGTTTGTCTATTTCTTCTAAGGCACTAACGAGTTCAACTTCAAGATCCACTTTCTCTGAATCTGGATTTTATTTCCAATTATCTTCATTTTATTCATCAACAGGGTTTGTTTCCATGGTTATGGAGAGAGATTATTCTTCATCATCGCTATCTTCCCTTTCTTTGTATTTGTCAGGTCCTCCTTTTAGCTTTTGCACAAATTGTGCTTCTTCCGTCTCCGATTCATAGTTGGAACAATCACCATATCTCTCTTCATAAATGTTTTGTAGCTTGTCCCAAATATATTTAGTTGGTGTACACTACATTACCTTCACAGTCTCATAATCTGACAAGCCACTCAATATGACATCTATTTCTTTCACATTATGTTCACTTGACTCCTTCCTAACGTCATCTATATAACATGTTGTGACTCTTTCCCATATACCAAACCCAAGGGCCATCAAATATGTCTTCATTCTTATACTCCATTATGCATAGTTTGTTCCATCGAACAAAGGAGTTCTGTTTGTAGTGAGGCCTTCCTTACAATCCATATGTGCTCAAGATCTGCCTTCTAGTGCTTAAAATGTTTCTGAAGGAACCCGCTATGAAACCAATTTTTGAACTTATGCTTATGCTGAGAGAGGGTGAATCAATATAAGATATTTTTTACTTTAATTGAGCATACATAAATCATTCATTAACTTTAAAATAGTAAATGCATGTAAACTCAAATCATGGTACACATAGTTTAACTTGGAAACCCTTGCAGGAGAAAACCACAAAAACTTATCTATATAAATGTTTGTAGGCACCAACCTATTGTTACAAAGATTTTAGGCACCAACCTATTGGAGACACCAGTCTCCTCAGCTGAGCACCGACTAAAAAAGATATTGTGTAGGCACCAACCTACTGGAGACACTGATCTCCTTAGTTGAGCACCAACTCAACAAGATATTGTGTAGGCGCCAACCTACTGGAGACACCAATCTCCTCAGCTGAGCACCAACTCAAAAAGATATTGTGTAGGCACCAACCTACTCGAGACACCAATATCCTTAGTCGAGCACCAACTTAATAAGACTTGTATAGACACCAATTTAAGATCTTCACACATAGATTACTTCTAACTTCACCTGCATGCTTCATATTTCATGCAATTCACAGCATCATCATACCCTTAACTTTCATGTTCCAACGCCTCTCCTTGCTTCATACCCTAGACATAACTTAAAATTGTAGTTAGATTTAGCCTTCATGCCCTAGCAAACCTCATAGCATCATTCCTAGAATATAATTCTAGACTGTAACATCACAACCTCAAAACAACACACTTTCTAATATCATAGACCTCAGTCCTTCATAGTGCACCCTTAAAACTCCAAAAACTCCTCTTGTGCACCTTTAGACCCTAAAAAGACTCTCCAACTTCTCTTGTGCACCGCACATCTCTTATGTGCACCTTAGGCTTGATATTCTTGCTTGGATAATCTTCAAATGCGCACATCTATCATATATTTATAATGTTTATGTGCTCACTTTTAGGGTCGACCTATAAATATTGGTTGGGCCAACCTAAACTTTCTAGCTAGGTTATCTAACATAAAAATTCATATCTCCTCATTCCTAAGGAGTTAGAGGGAGTGTCATATATCGATGCAAAAGGTCTTGGAATAATCTTTCCAACCATATAACCTATGCTCCCATTTGAAATAAGTATTTAAAGTAAAATTGTCTTCAAAGTTAGGGTATCCAAACTGAGCATCAAAACTCCAAAAATTCATATTTCCAACAATCTCCATCTTGCAATCTTTGTGTTAGACATTTGTAGTCTCCCCGTCTCTTTAACATCAATGAAAAAAATATTTCAACCACAACTAAGGTGATTGAATTATTACAATGTTATAATTCTGAGATCACTTCATGAGCTATTTTAAATGTTGCAATAAAAGGATATTGTGCATGAATACTGAAAATATGTTTAGTAGAATGAAAGTTGAAAAAAAATGTAGGAATAATGGTCTTGGATATGGTAATGGTGTAAACCCGTAAGGAAGACTAGTACCTATTGTTGCAAGAGCCAAACATTATGAGAGGAAATCTCATACTTGAGAAATTTGATTTCCTATATAAAACAGATAATGATTGTATGTATATAATAGACGACATATAATGGCTATTGAAGCTAGAAATCTCCGAAAGAAGGTTATTGTTATGACACTGGAACCCTACAATTGTCACAAATTATGGACTATTAGTAGATGTCTCGTGCTAAGTTGGCACTCTCCTTTCACAAGAAAATCTTGCCAAGTGATGGATCTCCCAAGGGACTGTGTAGCAAAGAAGGGGATGCATGAGCATGAAGGGTGATTATAGCAAGGAAGAGGCAACCTAAGAATGCATATGGCATGGTGGTTGGAATCACAAGGATGTGTCA
>JASDQU010013702.1:71845-83303 GCA_032191745.1 Picea mariana
GGGGAGTGGCCAACATAACAACTCGTACTTCCGAACTTATGTAGTTGTTTTGGCGAAACAACTTTGTAACATAAGTTCTTATATAACAATTTTGGCAAAACAATTCTACAACATAATAGTTTTGGCAGAGTAGCTCTGAACCTAATTCTATATAGGATTGCAAAACCATAGATTAATTACATAGATTGCAAAAAAATACGGGAAGTGAAAATGATTATTGTAGTATTTTCACTAAAGTAGATAATGTATATTTAATGTCTAGTAAAAACCCTTCCGAAGTTATAATAGTGAGAAGGAAATCATGAAAATAATTGGTTTTATGCTTTTAACAAATCCATAGTATTTGACAATCTTCACTCTCCACCAACCTGTGGCATGGGCAAAAATCACCAAAAACTACCATCTAATTCAAACACACTTCTATTGATAACATTGTAGCTAACTATTGCAATATTTGGAGATATCTTTAATTTTAAAATCCTTTATAATTTTTCTAAATAATCCTAGCAAAATATTGACCACCACGGTGTTTCCTTCAAGACTATCGATCACACCTACAAAATTTGTATATGTAAAATAAACGAACTCAATGCCTATTTGTATGCCATGTGTGTACGAATATGGGATTGCCTGGTCCATTTCAACCATGGCTAAAAACCGTGTAAACTCGTACACGTGTATGAACATGGAGTTGCACACTTCATTTCACTAATAATAGCAAACTTGTACATGTGTATGCCATGTGTGTATGAATATTGAGTTACCCAGTTCATTTCAACAGTAATGGCAAACTCGTACATGTGTATGCCATGTGTGTATGAATATGGAGTTGCCCAGTTCATTTTAACACTAATGACAAACTAGTACATGTGTATGCCATGCGTATACGAATATAGAGTTGCCCGGTTCATTTCAACAATAATAGCAAACTTGTATGTCATGTGTATGAATATGGATGCCATGTGTATGAATATGGAGTTGTCCAATTCATTTCAACAATAATAACAAACTCGTACATGTGTATGAATATGAAGTTGCCGAATTCATTTCAACAATAACTAAAAACCATGCAAACTAGTATATTTGTGCAATTTTTATATTTGATTTACTACTATTAATTTTAATGGATGTAACTTAACAGGGATTATGCATGAAAAAAAACACTATACACAATATGCCTCTATTCTATTTCTTATTGTATTGACCACATGCCTCAAATATTCTATTTTTTATTATATTTGTGGATGTGTTCCCAACACACAAAGTTGTAGAGTTCATTTCAACAATAACTAAAAACCATGCAAACTAGTACATTTGTGCAATGTTTATATTTGATTTACTACTATTAATTTTAATGGGTATACCTTGACAGGGATTATGCATGAAAAAAAACACTATACACCATATGCCTCTATTCTATTTTTTATTGTATTGACCACATGCCTCAAATATTCTATTTCTTATTATATTTGTGGATGTGTTCCCAACACACAAAGTTGCAGAGTTCATTTCAACAATAACTAAAAACCATGCAAATTAGTACATTTGTGCAATATTTATATTTGATTTATTACTATTAATTTTAATGGGTGTAACTTGACAGGGATTATGCATGAAAAAAAACACTAGACACAATATGCCTCTATTCTATTTCTTATTGTATTGACCACATGCCTCAAATATTCTATTTCTTATTATATTTGTGGATGTATTCCCAACACACAAAGTTGCAGAGTTCATTTCAACAATAACTAAAAACCATGCAAACTAATACATTTGTGCAATGTTTATATTTGATTTACTACTATTAATTTTAATGGGTATACCTTGATAGGGATTATGCATGAAAAAAAACACTATACACCATATGCCTCTATTCTATTTCTTATTGTATTGACCACATGCCTCAAATATTCTATTTCTTATTATATTTGTGGATGTGTTCCCAACACTCAAAGTTGCAGAGTTCATTTCAACAATAACTAAAAACCATGCAAATTAGTACATTTGTGCAATATTTATATTTGATTTATTACTATTAATTTTAATGGGTGTAACTTGACAGGGATTATGCATGAAAAAAAAACACTATACACAATATGCCTCTATTCTATTTCTTATTGTATTGACCACATGCCTCAAATATTCTATTTCTTATTATATTTGTGGATGTGTTCCCAACACACAAAGTTGCAGAGTTCATTTCAACAATAACTAAAAACTATGCAAATTAGTACATTTGTGCAATATTTATATTTGATTTATTACTATTAATTTTAATGGGTGTAACTTGACAGAAATTATGCATAAAAAAAAAACACTATACACCACATGCCTCTATTCTATTTCTTATTGTATTTACCACATGCCTCAAATATTCTATTTCTGATTATATTTGTGAATGTGTTACCAACACATAGAGATCTGCGATGGCAATCCCTTGTTCCCAGTATGTAGAGAGATCTACACTGGCAAAAGGAAGAGTCAAACCCTTTCTTCCATTAGCCCTCTTGCTCTCCAGCACAATGGATGCTTGTGATTGTCCGTCAAGTTGTCTCATCTTCCAAGTGTGGACATCCGTTTATGGATGGAAAAAAACACAGTTTAAATATTTTATGTTTATGTTTTTAATTTTTTTTTTATTATTTTCAAAATCTTTTTTAAAAATTTAGAAAAATTGTTGGAATGGTAGATTTCAATGATTGAGATTTTTAAAGATGTTATATCATATGCATTAAAAATAAAATTTAATCAATAAAAAATAATTATTTCACCAACAATTAAAATAACTAAAAAAAACTAAGAACATTTACCCTTATAACATCTTGAGATTCCTAGGCATGCAATAATGCAGATTGCTGAAATGACATCTTGCTCGATTCCGCTTTTGAAAAGAAAATGAAGAAAAGATTGCATAGAAAATGAAGTAAACATCTGCATCCACTGGCATAGCGGTAAAGATAATTATATCACAATTACTGATGCGTTGGATGCTGCTGCAACTGCAAACAAAAGTTTAAATAGATATGATGAAGGCCATTTACTTGTATTTGTTCAAATCTCAGCTTACAGCGTCCAGTAGGGCCTGGCTGGTGCCTGAAGGTCAGATCTTCCGTTTGAATTTCCCACAATAACAGCAGCAGCAAGCACAAGCCCAAGCCCGTCGCATTCAATCTTTTAATCGCCGAAATCAAACGCCATTATCAGATGAAGATTATTTTATGTAATTTTGTTGGTTATGGATGAAGATTATTTTATGTAATTTTGGTAAATTTTACATAATATATGATATTATAATTATCAGATTCAAATTTAATTATTGGAAAACATAAAAATTTATTAGTACCTGCCAAAACACGTATGTCTGAGTTTCTTGATTTATTAGTACCTGCCAAAACACGTATTATAGTCATTGCCACGATGTTAAGTTACCATATAGCTAGGGCGGTAAGTTAAACAAAGGTATGCAAAGAAATAAACTTCTTTCTTAGTAAATTTCTTTGTGATAATATTTTTTTAATAATTTAATTTACAAACCGAATAATATAGGAAAATAGGTACATTTGCAGATTTTATTTGGAGATGCCCATGCCACAATGTTGATATACAGTGGTGCTCCTTTGACTTTCACCAAAATAATTTTTAGGAATGAAGCGTTGAAAATATTGAATGGTGGAAGATGATTGCAGTAGATTCAAGCTAATATCTCCAACTCTCGGAGGAGCTGTATGAGGTAGAAGCTTCACACACAGTGCTGAAGCCAAGCCCTTCCGGCTAGCTATGGCCAACCCACAAAGTGGCTCAAACCCGCGTGCTTCCGAATTTAGCTGGGATTGTCACCACTGCCTTTGGACCCGGTGTGTTGTTTATGTCCCTCACCTGGTAGCCCACGATACATCCATCCCTTGCTAAAATGTTTCATGTGGATGAGGAGGAGTGTTGTAAATTGTCAAACCATTATAATTACAAGTGCTCACTAATATATACTTTATTATTTTAACACTAAGATGAATAAAGTACACTTCATCATTTTGTTTTCCTTTATATTTTTTTATTTTATAATGCCACAAATACAAGTTTATGTTAGCACCATTAGATCATCTTATTCTCAATTCTTCCGTACATTACAGGCTCCAATTCACTATGGGTAAAAATGAACATATCTACAGTTACGTGCAGTTGGTACTCCTGTCATTGTTTTTTTTGAATAAAAGTGGAGCTTTATATTAATTGCAACTAAAAGCTTACCACAGAAAAAAAGATCTGCAATCTATCTTCTTACATCAAAATGTTATTAGCGAGACTTTTAGGACCAGATTGAATCCGGATCCCTTCTGATACCAACAGTTCAGATCTTTTCTGATACCAACGGTCCTGATCTGTTTTTGCTTATATCGATTTCGCATATTGCGATTTTGCGACTTTGGGAAATAGCTACCGTAATGCTTTGGACTCCCGATAGCCAAGATCCCGAAATTTCCTTGCGTCAGATCCATGGGACCAGATCGACGGTCCCAATTTCTTTTGATACCAACGGTCCTGATCTGATCTTGCTTATCGTGATTTCTCATATCGCGATTTCATGACTTTGGGAGATAGCTACCGTGATGCCTTGGACTTCCGATAACCGAGATCCCGAAATTTCCTCGCGTCAGATCCATGGGACTCGATTGACGGTCCAAATCTCTTCTGGTACCAACAGTCCTGATCTGTTCTCGCTTATTGCGATTTCGCATTTCGCGATTTCACGACTTTGGGAGATCGCTGCCTTCATGCTTTGGACTCCCGATAACCGAGATCCCGAAATTTTCTTGCGTTGGATCCATGGGACCAGATCGACGATCCAGATCTCTTTTGGTACCAGCTGTCCTGATCTGTTCTCGTTTATCGCAATTTCACATTTCATGATTTCACGACTTTGGGAAATAACTGCTTTCATGCGTTGGACTCCTGATAGCCGAGTTCCCAAAATTTTCTCGTGTCAGATCAATGGGACCAGATCGACGGTCCAGAACTCCTTTGGCATCGATGGTCCAGATCCGTTGTCTCTTTTCGCGACTTTGCGACTTTGAGAAACAACATCCTTCAACCTTGCAACTCCCGATTGCCGAGGTCTTGAAATCATTTGTCGACTATTGATCTTCTGTGCTGATGCTTACTGATTCCCTCTCTCCTGAGCTTTAGATCATTTCTGACTTGGAAGGAATTCTAGGTGGACAAAGGTGGCCCCCCTTCCAGATTGGGGCCATCCAGCTGGGAAAACTCCTCGCATTGTTGGTAGAGGGGCGAGCTTTGGGATTGCCTAGGATCTTGGAGAATGATCTGCTGCATCGAGTCAACCCTTGCATTAGCCAGTCTGTCCGCAACTTTGTTTGCACTTTGCCTAATGTGAGAGGGGGTTAGAGTTAGAGAAGGTCTGAGAAGAGCCTGGAAGCTGTGAAGAGAGCCAAGGAGGCGCCAACTGGGAGTGATTTTCCCTATATCTCTGCCATTCAATATTTTTATGGCCAAGTCTATTGTAATTTTGGAGTCTCCTTCAATAATCAGACAAGCGAGGTTTTGATCAAGAGCCATTTGCACCCCTTTGATGAGACCCTAGATTTCTGTTGAATTGTTGGTGTTGTATCTAAGATTTCCTGCAGTGAGACTTTGAATTTGGCCCAGGCTATTTCTTATAACCGCTCCATAGCCCGAGTGTCCTGGATTGCCTTTTGATGTGTCATCAAAATTGACCTTATGGAAGCCTGGCGGGGGGTGGAACCACTTAGAGGGACTGCGGGATTTTGAAATTAGAGGGTACTGCTGAGGAGGGATGGAGTGTGCAAACGAGAAGCCTCAGGAGCTGAGGATCGAGAGCTCACCTGGGTCACTGGGGAAGTCTTCCTTGATCCATGAATGAAGTTGAAGATTTTCCTAGAGATGCTGGAGGATTGTGTTCCAGAGGAGGGTAGGAGGAGAAGGATGGGAATGAAAGATTCTTCTTTTCCTCTCTTTCCATAATTGCCACACTATGAAGCCTGGTAAGAGTTGCTAGGCTATGTTCAAGATAGGACTTTTGAAGGGACTGGATCCCCAATCCCTGATGGTGCTTATGATGCTATTTTTGACTCGATTGGTTCTTCTCATGAGCTAAGTGGCCTAGTTCCAGATGTTCTCACTGAGTAGACAATTATTTAGGAGGTGCTCCATGGTTTCAGCCCGGAGATGACAAAGATGGCAGATCGAGGAGCCAATGAAATCTCGTTTTTGGAGTTTTTCCCAGGTTAAGATCTTGTTCTATAGGAGAAGCCAGAGGAAAGTAGAGATTTTGGGCCAGAGTTTTGATTTCCATATTGTTGTCCAGATGTTGTCTTTCTGAAGGTTATGGAAATTCTCCTGAAGAGTGTAGCCCTTCTTGAGAGTGAAGCTTCCATGAGGTGTGTATCCCCATCTGAGAATGTCTAGGTCTGTGCTTTTCCTGATTCTCCTTTGGGTTGTAGCTTGTATCCAGTGCTGTAGGTCATAGTTCATTGCCACTTGGAGTTCCCGAGGAGTTGATTTCCAGCTTCACCAGGGAGAGCTGCTGGGGGATTCTGTCCAAAGATCTGCCACTTTGAGAGTGGCAAGATCTTGAATGTGATTTTCATAGGTTTGTAGATTGTCTTCCAGTCATAGGGGTGGCATTTGCTGCCAGGAATCCGTCCAGAATAGGGCACTCTAACCATTGCGAACTTCCCAGAATGTATGTTCCTGTATGAGTGGTCGATTTTTCTAGGCCGCATTCCAGATGTTGGAGCCCCAAATTTGCCCTTGCATTCTTATAAGTTGATTTTGGTGCATATTTTTATTTCCAGAGTTTTTCCCAGAGCTCTGTTGGAGTTTTGAACCATCTCCACCAAATTCTTGCTCCCATGGTGCTATTTAATTTACTAGGGTCCTGGAGGCCCAAACCACCTGAAGATTTAGGCTTGCAGACTTTGTCCCAGCTGACTAAGGCCCATTTTTTGTTTGGGTTGTGTCCATGCCATAGGAAGTTTCTTTGCAGATTCTTTATTTTCTTTATGACTGATTGGGGGGCAGCTAGGGATGATAAGAGGTAAGCTGGGATGGCTTGGAGGACTAACTTTAAGAGGACGATTCTAGCTGGAAGGTTGATGGAGCGAAAGGTCCAGTTGCTGAGACGGTTGGTGATGGAGAGTAGGAGAGAGTCCCAGGAGATGTTTCTAGCTGCTGAGTCAGAAAGAGGGAGTCCCAGGTAGCGAGTGGGTAGAGTGCAGACAAGGGTATTCAGAATTTGAGAAAGGTGATGTTGGATTGCCACACGAGTATTGCAAAAGAAGAGTTGCGATTTGGCCAGATTAAAGGTGGTGCCAGAGGCTTCGCTGAAATCAGAGAGGATGGAGCTTAGTTTGATTGCTTCTTGCACGGTGGGGGTATTCATTAGTAGTGTGTCATCGAAAAATTGGCAATGGGAGGCTGCCGATTGTAATCTGTGAAGAGGGAGGCCTTGGAGGGATCCAATTTGAATTGAGGCCTTGATGTAGCATCCTAGTCCTTCAACCATTATGACAAAAAGAAAAGGGGAGAGAGGGTTGCCTTGCCTTATCCCTCTTGAGGGGGAGAAGGGTTGAGAGGGGACACCATTGACAAGGATTGAGAAGAAGGTTGAGGAAATGAGATTCATTATCCAGGATACCCAATCCCTGTTGAAACCGAAAGCTGAAAGGAGCACTTTCATATAATGCCAGCTTAATTTGTCAAAATCTTTTGAAAGGTCAAGTTTTAGAAGCATACCTAGAGTATGAGTGATTTTGAGCGAGTGAATGATTTCATGGATAAGAATGACACTATCCATGATTTGCCTTCCTTCAACATATTCTGATTCTCCTTGGAGATGATGAAGGGTAGTATAGGCTTGAGTCTTAGAGTTATGACCTTGGAAATGATTTTGTAGATCATGTTGCAAAGAGCTATGGGTCTGAAGTTCCTCGAGTTTGTAACTCTTTCTTCTTTGGGTATTAGGGTGAGGAAAGTGGCATTTAGAGTTGGAAGAACTTTGCCTGAGTTGCGTGATTCCTCCACCAACTGCCACACTTCCTCCCTTAACATTGGCCAATAGGAGTGGAAGAAGTCTTTTGTGGAACCATCTGGACCTGGAGCCTTGCCTGTGGGTAACTCTTGAATGACTAGTGCACAGAGTGGAGAAGCCTTGCCTGTGGGTAACATAATGACTAGTGCACAGAATGGAGAAGCCTTGATCAAGGATGGCTATTGCATGATTCAATAGGATGGCCATGCCTCCTGAAGCCCCTTTTGAGTCTGTTTGATAGGAATCACAATTACGCCAACATCTTTTGATGATATCTTCTGCAGCTTGCCCTGCACATTTTGTCTCTTGTATCAGGAATATATCAAGGTCTTCCATTTTGATGCAGTTTCAAAGAATCCTTTGTTTGGATCTTCCATTTAGGCCTCTGATATTCCAGGTGAGGATTTTCATAGTTAACAATTGGTGGGTTGGAAAAGGAGCTCTCTGAGATCTTGTGAATCTGTCCCGAGTTGATCATATAGTTTCCTGCTTCCTTTATTAGTTGATGAGCCGATTTTTTGCCTAGTCGCTTGTTTTCTTTTGGGTGTTTTCTTGGATCTTGGTTTGGGTCTGTGACGATCCCCAACCTTGATGTGGCCCTTGCTGATGAGTCCATAAATACTTTGTGAACTTTCCTGAGTTAGTCCTTTGGTAGGGTTTGGAGATCCTTCTTGTTGAGTGCTTCTTTGAACCTGTCTAGGTCGATTTTTGCTAGGTCCTGCTCATCCATTTCCACGACTGTGTGGTACTCCTGTCATTGTTATCTCACTTGCAACATAGAGTATATTTCAAGGGTTTAAGGACAAAACAACTCATGCATTAGTGGCAGCCTCTTAGCTTTGCATGCACATTTGGATGACTACATCTCTTCTTTCCATTGCATTGGCTATACTAGGACTTATACTAGGACTTACCATTGGTAAGGGTGATTTTCAGAAAATAAATAACACAGTTACATATAAATTCTAGGCCCTACTCAAGTTCATTGTTGCTATCATGCCCTATGAGCACCCAGGTCAGTTCAACAACTTTAGCATTGTGTACTCTTAAGCTCTTTCGTCCCCAACTTGCACATTAGTTTTTTTTTTCTTTTGATAATGTGTTTGGATATGCGCTTCACTAGATCAAGCATGCATCTCAACTAACAAGAAGTTTACTGTCTCCCTCCCCTTTGCAAGTTTGATGCCAACTACTGGATTTTGCAAGGAAGAATGGAAAAGGTAGATTTTGCTTCCTTAATCCCTAATTTTTTTTTATCGAACAACTCATCTATCATTGTGTTTCTCCCACTCATGTCTTGCTCATATTGTAGATGATTACAATGCGGAGGAAGCTAGTTCTTCTGATACTTGATTATCTATCTTCGTCACGATGAAATAACTGATATACCCTTAATGAATCAGAAAACTAAAATGAAATGGTGGGTGTGAATGAACACATGCAGATCTGCTCCTCTATATGAATGTATGAGATATACCGACCTCGTAAACACCCTTGCTTCTCACAGAGGTAGAGGTAGTTTTACTCTCGGAGTCCCATCTTTTACAGGAATATATAAACTGGCCCCTCTCATACATGATCTTAACGAAAGCCTCCTCTATCGAATTCAGATACAAGCTATGTTTTTCATCAGTCCATGGAGTCTCTGATTTCGTAGGATCCTCCCAGAACTGTGAATACATAAAAAAACAAACTACAATGCCATGAAACGCGATAACACGTATGATTATAATATATTACCAAGTTGGCATATTGTTGGGTTTGGCGATAAATTCTTTGTTGAGCTTGGTTGTCTATTGCGCCTGCCTTGAATGTGAAGGATGAAGAAATTTCATCAACCACATCTGCATCATCATCAGACTGCCCAAAAGAATGTAACAGTCTCACGATTGTGTTTGGATGATTACTTGAAATTCGGATTTATGAAGCCATAAACCAATGATTGAAATATTTTTTGGCAGCAAAATGCTCTACAAAAAATTGCAATTTTGGTCATTTTTGCGCTGCATATGATTTTTGAGACCATTTCTGCAATACGAAAACTATAATTTTTTACAATAAAAAATTAGTAAATTCCAAAATTTTCCCAGATTTTCGATGAAAAAACTTTAAATGGTTGAGTAAATAGATGTACATTGATTTGGAAACAAATTCCTAGACAGTCAAGCTGTTGATATATTCTAAGGTATTTTAAAAGGTAGTAGTTTAAACGTTTTATTTTTTGGAGGTTTTTTGACAACTTTTTTAGTTTGATTTGCTCGAAATATGGTGATGAATGTTGGATTTGCAGATTTGAGTGGCTAAGTTTGTATAATCTAAGTGTCCCAAGGGTTTTTCAGCAAGCTGAATCCATTTATACATTCAGAAAAAACAATTTAAACAACATAAAATAGAGATTTTATCCAAATTTACATTGCCCGATTCCAATCAATTCCTGCGACAAAACCCCAAAAATAAAACATTTAATGAACACCCTTTAAAAATTGTTGGCACCTTTCGATTAAATGCATTGGGAAACTTATATTGAGAACTTAGGAAGTTCCTTTAGTCTAATTTTTAGTGAATTTCATGTCACTTGAGTAGAATCATTGTTTTGATTTATTCTCCTTTGAGTTAATGGGGTATTTAGTTATCTTAGGGACACTTTAAAAGTGGGTTTTGATGAATGTAATAACCATGTTAAAGAGAAAGTTATTATATATATATATATATAATATTTTTATTATTATATATTTTTAAAATAATATTTCATAGAGTAATTGGAGATAATCACTATAACATTGAAAATAGTCCGAGGGATGTTCAGATCAACTTAATGCGTTTTAATGCTTCCTAATGTTATTTTTACTATGTAGCTAATCTACAATTATTATGTGGTTTTATTATTTACAAGTATTAAGCCATTATGTGGCTAATCTTACTTGTTTTAATAAACAATGTCTCAATTTCTACTCGTTGTAGGTGTAGACCCTTCCAATAATGTATATGTTAGCCCTTTGATGTGTAAAAAGGAGTAGATCAATATCTCATCATCTCGAGAAATTGTCCTCAATTTTCACTTGTCCTAGGTATACCCCTCCAATAATATATGTAGGAATAAGTAGTTCAAGTATTATTGGCATGAAATGTGGTGAAAGTGGAGTTATTGTCACATAAGTGAAGAATGTGTGATGGGTTATCTTCATTGTTTAAGATTAAGAATTATTAGTTATTTGTGACATTGTATATAGTTTTTTTTTGGTTCATAAGTTAAGAAGTAAATCACAATAATTCATGAAGTGATATTGTATATAATTGTATGAATGAAGGGCTTAGTGATAAAAATAATATAATTATTTTTTCAAAACATTGTTTTACTTAAATTACTAATTCAACTAAAATTATATTTTT
>JASDQU010013702.1:83609-104904 GCA_032191745.1 Picea mariana
ATATATATATATATATATATTTCATATACTATCTACATTTCAAGATCCACTTTTAGAATGATTTTATATAAAGAATATCTACAAAATTGTCATGGAGAAAACCTTGATATATAGTTCCATAATAAGACTTCATACATGCCATTACACACTCAATGTAAAATTGTCAAGGAGTGTGTCTAAATAGGTCATAAAAAAACCATTAAAATGGTTTATAGTCCATCCAAAAAGTCTAACAAATTCTTATATTCTTTAAACTTAGTGAATATAAGATGGGGCAACTCAAGTTTCCTTTTATGGAAATATTTTATGTGTTGATATTATGGTAGTTGCGGGAGGTATTAACCTCCACGTGTAACCTTGAAAAGAATAGAATTCCGAGAAGCAAGAAGAAACCCTAAAGCATTGGATATAACCCTAGAAGACAAGTCAGCTAAAGGAAATATTTAATATTGAGTTTTTAGCCTCCATAATGAGAAGTCAGCTTGGACAGTTAAGGAGGAGCAGTATAAATACATGACACAAGAGCTCATTTAATACACACAACTCGCAACTGCAGAAATGTAAGAGTGCACACTGCATAAATTGAGTAAGTGCGCAAGTATGGAGAGTAGCTGCAGCTGCAACTACTGCAACTTGTATTCTCGGTTTAGGCTTGGAATTTCTATTGGTTATGGTTTGGACTTTCTTCCTTGTGTGCTAGCTCTGGAGAGAGGTACGCTACATTGATTGGCTATTAGGCCTAGGGTTTGCTTCTAGAATTATTCTCTGTCAAGGTTAAGGTGCTTGGGGGTGGCTTCGGCCTATGGTTGGGTGACAATATGGCTATATTGTCTATGGTTAAACAAGCACACATATTATTTATAATAGGTTATGGGCCCACACTATATTTGGATAGTCTAACCACTGGAAGATAGATTGGGAGGATTTGCTCAATTACAGTTGCAGTTGCAGTCAATTTTTTTGCTGCAGCAACAAAACCCTAACCCTCTTGTTGAAGCATCTTAACTGAAGAGATTGACCTTATTTATGGATACGCTAGTGCGCCTTAACCTAGTGCACCTCCTGGTACTCTCAACAAGTTAAGACGTCAAGCATGAGTTTTTGGTCAAATTCAAAGGTTGACCAAGTCAAAGCAGTCATGAATTACTCTATGAAGTCAAAAAACAAGTTAGAAGGGGCTTCTAACTTCATAGCATGGAAAACAAGGATTTATCTCATCCTTGCCAAGAATAAAGTGTTGGATATCGTGAAAGGAAAGATCGCGGAACTACAATTTGAAGAAGGAAAAGAGAAGGAACCTTAGAACATTGCAGTTATGGAGAAGTTCAAAGACAATGACATCAATGCCACAAGTATCATAGTGGAATTCGTAAAAGACCACTTGATACCCTACATCTCTCATCTTGACTCATCTAAGAAGATGTACGATGCCTTGACTAACCTCTTCTCAGTCAGAAACATTGGACAAGTAATGAGTCTAAAGAAAGAGCTCTGTGACATGAAAATGAATGATGATGACATCATAACATCATACCTTATGAGAATATCTCAGTTAAGAGATCAAATACAAGCTATTGTAGAAATTATTTCAAAGAAGGAACTGGTAAGTATAGTACTCAATGGTCTTCCTAAGACATAGGATGCATTTGCCGCTAGCAGGAACATAAGAAAGGAGTATTCCACATTTGAAGAACTTTGGACTTGTTGTGCATAAGAAGAATCAAGGATTGACACAAAAGACAAATCCCAAAAGAAATATGATGATCAAGCTTTCACAACAAAGCTAAAGAATTTCAGGAATAAGAAGAAGTTTGTCTCAAGGAAGAAACCAAATCAAGAAAAGGATATGTCAAAGATACAATGATTCAACTGTCGAAAATATGGTCACTACAGGAACCACTGTCCTGAGTTAAAGAAAAGGAAGGAAACAAATGAAGCAACAATTTCCGAAGAAAGGGAACCCTCAAAGAAAGTCAAGCATGATAAAACAAACTTCTTCTAAAGTCAAGGTAACAATATTCTTCAAAGCTCTTGTATATACCGTGTTTACATAGTTCTTGTACATATAATGTATATCTATTTCTTAGAAGAAAATATGTTCAAGGGAAACAATACCTATGGAAGAAAAAAAGGATAAGGATTGCTATTACGATGACTAAAAGTCAAGCAATACACATGAAAAGATGAAGTATGTTGACAATATTTGGCAACAACTCTTGTGGAAGCTATTGTATAAGTAACAACTTCCAGATAATCTGAAATTAGAATCAAACCTGAAGAGACCCATAAGAAGTCAGCAAACCAAGAGGAAATTAGAAAAAGACTCGTGACACCTTGCAAAAGGCAATAAGAATGCATACGAACGCATGGACTATCTTAGATTGAGGGAGATGATCACAAAATTACAAAATAAGAGCATGCATTCATGCATGAAGCAAGAATTAGAAGGGAAATAATCCTAAATAATATGATCCATTGAGGATTATGAAGTATCTATCCATGTTCCCATTGAAAATAACAGCCATGAAAAGAAACACATGTTTAGTTTGACTCTAGAAAAATTCTTCTTTGAAAAGAATCATTAAAGTATCCTGGTTGTCCTTCTACATCCATGATCCTATGATGAAAGGAAGAAGTTGGAATCTTCAGGGAATGAAATCTATATAAGACCCATTGAACCAAGAGCTAAAGAGAGACATGAGGAAGAACATGAAGATTCCAAGAAAGAAAGAAAAGCCAGAACAACCAGTTATTATACCAAGAATCACAAGACTACCATCTTGGTTTGAACTCACTAAGAAGCAATCGAGTAGAAGAAATGGAAGTTATGATAAAGAACAATGCGAAAAATACTTATGAATGGAAGCATTGCAAGATTCATAGATGCTTCCAGAAGGAGGGAGAAGACTATGACAACAACTTGTTCCAGATATACGTCTTGTAGTATCCATGGATTGGAATTTACATGTAAAAGACCGTTCTTCCCAATAAAGCAAGTGAGAAAGAAGATTATATCAGAAAGAGACCCATGTATGCAGATATAAGAATACCTTGTATGGATTCAAACAACTTGATGCAGAGTATCTCATATACAACATAAGCGTGGTGAAAACTTTCTATGACAGAGATAATATATCAGAATAATTACTTAGAAGTCTGGGATGATGGATTGCTAATCCATGGAAAATTCTCATGATGACAAAAGAAGTGCTACTTAGATATGTTTCAGTTTGAGCCTTGCCACGATATCATGAGTTAGCAGGAAGCATAAGTGATGAATTCAACCATGATATATTGTAATGATCAGAGCTATATGAAGCCTTCAGAGAAAAACAATGTTCCATGACAGACCGAAGTACATTGAGATCAAGAATTACATTCTCCATGATGAAGTCCATAAAAGAGAAGTGGTTGTCCAATATATCTCCACAGATGAGCAAATAGGAGATATTTTGGTAAAGCCTCTGTCCAAGATGAAAAATTTGTGTACTTAGGAAACAAGCTGGGGCTCGTGGAGACGACTTCCTTATTGGAAAAGGAAGAGATTACTCCTAGGTTGGGAGGGAGCACTGATGTGTTATTTATTTATGGATAGTAATTTTTCAGTTCAAAAAATGGTCTAGGATGAGCAGTTCCTTTCCAGTTTGGAAAGTGTGTAATGTTCATGACTTGGCTAGTTTAGGAAACACTGCTAATGTGTGTGTAGGATCAATGGTTTAGAACATATAAATGATCATACAAATAATAAACGCGACAAAATATTGCAAATTTTGTATTATGATATCTCTGTGGATTACAAAATGGTCGAATGCGGCTGAATAAACTGACAATACTCGACTAGATCAATAGACAAAGGATCTTAGCCAGAATACAAATAAGCAACTAAAAGATAATACCCAGAATGCGCCTTTCCCTCGAAAAGTTTTGCATGTCCAAGTCTAGAAAATATGTCCCAGTTGATTCCTCCGTTGGAATCTGATGAAGAACCAGGAAAAAGATGTGCCTTTCCCTCCTCTCAAATGGGTCGGAGGGAAATCTCGGAATTCTCCCTGGATGGGATAAGTCGACTAAAAAACCTCTCACAAGCTGCGCCCTCACTCTGGATGAATGCACCCTTGCTGCTGAACACTGTGTTACTACTGTTGAAGAATGATGGAAGACCTAAATGATCTTCCCGGTGATAAGGTGTGTCTCTCAACACCAAAATCAACCAACTGGTGTCTTCCTCCTGGAATCCACTGAACTATCTCTCCTGAGATGCGCCTCTTCTCCTCAATGACAAGTCATAATCTACATAATGATGAATTAGGTCGTTGACTCTTCTCTTATAGCTTTCCAAAACCCTAATTCACTGCTGAAACCCTAATTCGTCATTGACCTTTTCCCTCCAAGTGAATTTTACTTTATTTTATTATTCCTTGATTAAATCACTTAATTAATTTACCTCTAAAAAGTGATTTATCCATCCTTATGGCTTCTCCGACCACTGAAAGTCACTTCTCATCATCTTATCCTGTAGTGCTCTTCTTCCCGATTCCGATGAGCTATTACACTAAGAGGTTTCTCCAAATAATATGCTGATTATGACCTTCTTAGTGAAATTAATTAAGATATGACCCATAATAACTCAAAAATACGGAAATCATCGGAATGCAACGAACCAAAACCAAGATGTGCGGAATGGATCCTGAAGATGAACGATGCAAGTCGGGCCCAATAAAACCCCTCAATATCTCATGAACTCTTTGTCACCCCTATGTGGCTACTTTGGTAGGCATAACACTTTGTAAAGTTATAATGTCCCAAAATGGGGACATTACAGTCCTCCCTGCCGGAATATTGCTTGTCCTCAAGCAATAAATGAATCCAACTACATATGATACCGGGGTCCCATATCCACTTGTGTGACACACGGTNCTGTAACATATCAACACCATGAGTCTCCTGCAAATAACACATGGCCTCAACCCGAAATGGGTCTATCCTACCAAACCATACCAAACTCAACATGACCTCCACTGATTGAACATGCTGCTGCCATAGTCAGGTACTACAAGACCTCAACGAATCACTAGTTAGTGACGTGCTCTCCCCAATACTGGAACTCAATGAAAAATCAAAGTGACTCCCCCCTGCAAACGTTCGCTCTTCTCCATTAGTCAATGAAATGTTCGGTCCTGTAATCCCAGGGTCCCATGCTAGTCTCTGACAGGGACCATCATGTCAATGCTGCTCTACTCTGATCATGATTGTTTGCTCAAAGTATCCATACTGGACACTCCACTCCCGGATCCTCATAATATGAAACAAACTATTGACCAAATGGACTCTCGGATCCCATGTCAAATTTGGAAGTTCATCACTTCCAATCCCCACTAACTGCTAGTGTGCGCTACTGGTAATTGCCAAAATCACTCCACCCTCATCCCAATGAGAGTATGAATATGTAGCAACCTCTGAGATATCCTCCGTCCCATGGCCTAAGATACTCCCCATCACGCCCATGGGATCAACTGTCTTCAACTAATGATCCACCCCTATCCTAATGAATGCAATCAAGACACTCCTGGCAAGTGGTCTCGGCCTACCAACTCTCCATGTCCCCTGCCACTGTCTAGATCCCCCTGTGGTATTGTCAATGATGAAAGTATCGGGAAGGGCTATCATAAATATCTGCAACCAACTGCAGTACTAGAAAGTATCATATGCTTTGTTCAATCCAAAGGACTTAACCAAAGTCTCGTCCATTGACACCCATGGTAAATAATCACCTATACTCATCACTGAACACCAACCATTGGGTACAATGGTAGGTACCTCTACCAACTGCGGGTCAATAATTCTCCATCCATCATCACTCACGCAACTGCTGCTATGGTGAAGGTGATCTCCTAGATCTATATACTGTTGCAAGGAAGAGAAATCTCCATGCTCTACTAAGTACATCTCCTCCTTGCAATCTAGTGCGTCCCCCTGAATCCCACTGTACAACTCTATATGTCTCTGTGAACTACCAGTCATCACTGTGTGCCCCTACATACTCATGTGATCTCCTGTATACACTTGCAACATCATGGATCCTGGGTGTACTATGGGGTCATCCTCTACATGAAGGTAAACTAATCCTGGAACACAAATGGAAGTGTCCTCATAACTTCCCCTGGCTCTGGAATCCCCATGTGTACGTGTGTGCTCAACTGTCTCAACACCCCTCATGAAGGGTGGTCCCTGTGACCTATGGACATCCTCATGTATCTCTGGATCATATCTCTCCATACTCATCAGTGATCCTGGGTACTCTTCATGCTCCTCCCTCAACTGGTGCTCCATTGCTAAACCACCAACATCCTCTCGCAATGTGGTTGAGGGATATATCTGACTCTCTGCTGAAATAGATGTAGTGGATCTCTGTCTAATTTCCTCAAGGAGCTCCTCTGATCTGGACTTTGATTCTTGAAAGGTTGTTTGTGTGCCTTCTGATAATCTCCGTGTGCTCACCAACTCATGAGTGAGTCGGTCCACCTCAACCTCCTGCTCCCTCAGTGCCCTGTGATACATCTCGCCAACCTCCAATAGGTAATCCTTATCCCTCAACAATTGCTGGTAGTCAGCCCTCATCACAGTCACTCTCTCCATGAGTGTATGGAAGTCATCAATGACAAGTCCTCCATCTGAACTATCCTGTGCCATTGAGGCCCTCCAACAATAACCTGCCACCAATGCATGTGTATCATCAATGCATCTAGTGGCTTCCATGATCATGTCCTCATTGACTCTCAACTGTCTTGCCAAGTGTCGTGAATCCTGGTCACAATTCTGTTGAGGTGCTACCTCATGCCCCTCACTGCTAGTGTCAACAATGGAATCCCCAACAACACACTCCTCAAAATATAAGACACTAAACACTGTACCCTGTGTTACTAAGTCCTCCTGTATGCCACTGCACACCATCACCAACTGCGACCCCTATCTGAATCGCACCATATCCTGTATGGGCAACTGCATCCTCATGTGTACTCACCCTACTAATATCATCTGTGCCTGGATATCATACAAATGTGTCCAAACACGTGCTATGGCCTTTTCGATCGATAAGGAGTGCATCCTCATCTGAACTGTAGATCAATCTTGGGAGTAAGTGTCGCAACAAGCTGTCGGTCTCCACAACCTGGTCCATCAATGGAATCTCCAAGAGTGGTGATTCACTCTCCTCATACTGATAGGTATGTGTAAGGTCAACTATCTCCAAGCCATACCTCTCCTCATGGGTCTGCAGATCCATATGTTCCTTATGTACAATCCCCACACAAGGCTCCTCTACCATATCAGGAATGCCACTGATATCCTCATGTGTCATGGCTAGCATAGGTGACTGTGAAGATGAAAAATGTGGCTCACTCATCATCGGAAGCTCATAGGGTTTCCCCGAATCTAGTATGATGCTCTCTTTGGAACCCCAAATGCACCCTCCAAAAGTGTCACATGTCCAAGTCTGGAAAATGCGTCCTAGTGGATTCTTCCATCGGAATCTGATGAGGAACAAGGAAAAAGATGTGTCTTTCCCTCCTCTCAAATGGGTCGGAGGGAAATCTCGGAATTCTCCCTAAATGGGATAAGTCGACTAAAAACCCTCTTAGAAGATGCACCCTCACTTTGGATGAATGCGCCCTTGCTGCTGAACACCGTGTAACTGCTGCTGAAGAATGATGGAAGACTTGGATGACCTTCTCGGTGACTAGGGTGTGTCTCTCAACACTGAAATCAGCCAAATGGTGTCTTCCTCCTGGAGTCCATTGAACTATCTCTCCTGAGATGCACCTCTTCTATTCAATGACAAGTCATAATCTGCACAATGATGAATTAGGTCGCCGACTCTTCTCTTATAGCTTTCCAAAACCCTAATTTACTACTGAAACCTTAATTCGTTGTTGACCTTTTCCCTCAAAGTGACTTTTAATTTATTTTATTATTCCTTGATTAAATCACTTAATTAATTAATTAATTAATCATTTTACCTCTAAAAAGTGATTTATCCATCCTTATGGCTTCTCCGAACACTGAAAGTCACTTCTCACCATCTTATCCTGTAGTGCTCTTCTTCCCGATTCCAATGAGATATTACACTAAGAGGTTTCTCCAAGTAATATGCCCATTATGACCTTCTTAGTGAAATTAATAAAGATATGACCCATAATAACTCAAAATTACGGAAATCGTTGGAATGCAACGAAACCAAAACCAAGTTGTGCATAATGGATCCCAATGATGAACAATTCAAGTCAGGCCCAATAAAACCCCTCAATATCTCCCGAACTCTTTTTAACCCCTATCTGGCTACTCTGGTAGGCATAACACTCTGTAAAGTTATAATGTCCCAAAATGGGGACATTATAGTCCTCCCTGCCGGAATATTGCTTGTCCTCAAGCAATAACTGAATCCAACTACATATGATACCGAGGTCCCATATCCACTTGTGTGACACCCAATAGAGTCCCCTCAATATGTGGTATCTCCAAGTGATCACCACGCATGACACCCTGATGCTCCTGATGAGTAGAATGATCAATGGTCAAGGAATCATAGTCAACTCCCTGAGTAACCACTCTACTCAAAACTCAACTCCATCAAATGATGAACTAGGAAGCACTCCAATCCCTGGATCCCATATCAGAATGTCAGCTACAATGCCCTGTGGTTTATAGTTCTGTAACATATCAACACCACGAGTCTCCGCATCAACGGGAAATCATTCTTTCAAAGTTCATAGTTGTGAGTAGTTTTGAAGAAGGTCCATTTTGGAGGTTGGTGCAAGACAATCATTTTCGTTAGGAAATGGTCTGGATAGTCATTCCCTAGGGCAGACTCATTCCATCCAGGTTGCACTATGATTAGTTCTAGAGGAATGACCCAGTTAGGTGAATGGTCCAGGTTCAACAATCAGGGATAAACATTCCCTAGGGCAGACTCATTCTCTCTAGGTTGCACTATGACTAGTGCCAAAGGAATAGCCTAGTTAGGTGAATGGTCCAGGATCAGAAATCAGGGACAATTATTCTTCTATTCTTTAGAAGTATAGTCCAGATATCCCATGGATGATGTTTTACATTCTGAGGGAATATGCTCTTCCACATCTCACAGATATGAGTGGAAGAATGGTCCAGATGACTCAGTTTATATCATGATATTTTTTTTATGCAAGTTGATATCATATGATATGATTGCTATGGAGACTGTATGTATCTAGACAATAGATGTATGCCACTATGGTGGATGTGTTCCACTTGTTGTGACTATGTGTCACTAATTAAGTAGTCGTGTGCTGCTTGGTGTGGTTGTGTACCACTGGATAATAGTTGTGTACTACCATGGATAGACACAGTTGTGTTCTATTGAATGACATTGTTCTGATTTCCATGCAGACTATTGTAACACACCCATGTTGGGGCATTGAAATTTCATTCTTCTTAATAAATCAAATCCTCCATTCAGGGTCTCTATCCCATTCTACTCATCCAGGGATTTCTAGCCACAGTATCCATGCTCAAAACCAACCTCAGAGATGGAAGATATACCTCTCCCAAGCTCCTCAGGTGTTCATTGGTAGGGGCCATGAGGATTCCACGTGGATCCGACTCAATATGATTCTCCCTGAGTTCTCCGATATCCCGGAACTTCCAGTGTTCCTAATTATATGGCGGAAGGCCATCTACCAACCAACCCAGCGACTAGACTAGGTCCTCGACTAACTCATAGGCTAACGGGTAATTCGACGTTCGACCTTCTAATTTGAGTTACCAGCCTAGACTCTTCCCTCTGACTACAATCGCATACGACTGCGGGCTATGAGCAGACGCCAAGACAAAAGGTGCCTATTTCAGTGCTTCAAAGCTTTGGGTTCCAGACGTTTTCAACCTATGACACCATAAATATTTTGAACTGCCTAATCGATGGATTTCGAGTATGCTTACGGAAATAAGTGGTCCCCGTTTTATTTCAAGATCAACGAACCACACATACTTCGAGACTCTTCGCTTCGGCGAATTCCAAAGCACTCACAAACGCAAAACTCCAAAGGACAATCCTTTCTGAGTGTCAGATCTCCTAACACATGTCCTCTGAAATCGACGACTCAAGTGAAATCCGACCTCCAGGCCTTCTGAAGTTCTTGTTCCAGTATTCTCTGAAGTGGTTGTCCTCCGAAGTAGCAGATTTCCTGCCACGCGTCCCCAAATGAAGGATGATTGAGATTATCTCCATTACTTCGAGATTCATGGATTTTCAAAGCACCAAGCTTCAAGTCCTCTGGAGTGACTCTCCTTCGGAGTACATGATCTGGTGCCAAGTGTTTCTCGACGTCAATGGCTAGGATGGATTCCCATAGTTTCGGTCACTTCCTCAACCACTTTGGCTAGGTGGGCACATACCAGAGGCTGACACATAGAAGGGTCAGGGGCGGCACGTGTCCTCATCCAGGATGACACGTGTCATGTTCCAAAGGGTCTATAGGTTATGTGATACGCATGAATCCAGGTGACACGTGGCACATCAAACTTGGTTCCACGTCACCATGGATGGAGTCATTGCGCCATGTCACTCCGGTCTAATCATCTTTCATGCCCTCCGATCTTGCGACCAAGGTACGTACACGTAACCCTTGGATCAACGACCTCTGTTACTTTGTAACTTCGACATTCAGGGAGTTTGATGCTATAACATCTCTATCCTCCCAAAGTAGAACCTCGTTGAAGTCTTCTCGTTGTAGATCCAACGACTGAGGGGATCTTCGTATATTCTCGATCGATGGCTCACGTTACTTTGCGATGGGGAGTTGGATCCTGGTTTAGATGATGAGATAGGTTCACCTAACCACTAGGGAAACCATTAATTGCCGACCAACTTACTGGTAACTGAGTCTCCCAGTTACCTTCGACCAGTATAAGATTGGTATGGTCGACCATACTCCGAAGTCCTGGACTTCCGGAGCTACAAAGCCAGAAGGACTTAGCTTCCTTAGGCTTAGTCTAAGGTTCCTAAGTATTGATCATATGGGTTGTCTCGAACGGATCTCGTCTTCTCATCTTCCAAACAAATATATCTCCCCTTTCAAGCCTTGAACCTCTCTATCCTTCCTGAGATTTATCATGAAATGGTTAAGGACTTGGGCTTGAAATATCGATCGCACAACAAGGAGTCTAAAAGAGGTATCCTATTCCGACGAACATGTTCATATTTACATGATATCTCCTATCTCAGTCGTCTTAGAAGCTTATTCCCCAAGAAGACTCAAGAGATAAGCTGGGACATACATACTATCAGTCAGAAGCATAAGTTCACAAGGAGATGAATGCATACACATATGATGACCATTCCACACAAAAACCATTTATAGATACACACACACACACACACACACATAAACCCATGCATTCATCCATTATTTCAGTTCAATACATAAATTAGGAAAATACTTATCAAAACCAGATAATGTGAAGCGTTTGCTGAAAGGGGTGCCCGTTTCTACCCAAACATACACTCAGTCACTCCTAACGGATTTACCACTAGCCTCCCCCGAGCTAGACCACGATGCTCTGAGATAGAATTCTTTCTTCCGGCTTAACGACAGTAGGGACAGAGGTTACTCTCCTCCTCCTGTAGGATCTTGGAAACGATTTTCAATATACCAAGAAAAGAGGATTGCTTGAGTACTTCCTTAGTCACTTAGCAGCCTTGTTTATCAGCTTGTATCATAACCTTGTTATCCATTTCTTGCGACCAAAACACACTCATTTATTATTTATTCCTTGAACTCGAGAGCTTAGTCTCTCGTCTCTGCACTCTTCGCTGCTCTTCCTCTGCCCACCACGCCTTCCTTTCTTTCCTTCCGCAACAAGATTGCATGTGGCCTAAATTTTGAGTCTGTGGTCAGGTTTGGAAGCCTTATATATGGGCGCTCTGCCCCATCCCCTCATTAACTCTTTTGGAGGTCTTCCCACCTACTAGCCTGACTGAAATTCATTTTTGGGTCAGACGGTTGTTTTGATCCCGAGCAATTAAATCCAAGAAAGTACTGTTCTAGTGGAGGTTAACGCAACCATTCCTGGTCCCCTTCATCATCTCTTTCATAGTATTCATGGTCTCTCTTAGCATACTCCCTTCCAACAGTCATGCAACACTTATTCATTTTCTAGTAAATAAAAAAATTTACATTCATTGACCTTTTATACAAAGGTCCATCAAATCAAACATTCACACATATTGATTTTTCCATAGTTTCTTGGCCAATATAGTTATATTTACAAACTGGGGGAAACATAGTGTTACAATTACCTCTCTCTTAAAGGAACATCGTCCTCGATGTTCTATCTGTCAACATGCTTTGTATATACAGAAGTAAACAAAAATGGATATGCATGTTTCATGGCATCCTCCATTTCCCACGTAGCCTCATTCGGGCCAAAGTGTTTCCATTGCACCTTGACCTGTGCAATGGTTCAGTTCCTGAGTGGGGTTTCCTTTCTGTCTAGTATGCATTGAGGTTCTAGCAGGAATTCTCCCTCCGGCTCCATCTGTATCACATACCAGTCAATTATATGATTAGAATCATGTACATATTTCTTCAATAAGGAAACATGGAAAACATTATGTGCCTTTACCGTGGGAGGGAGTGCTAGCCTATAAGCTACATGTCCCACTCTATATAAGACTTCAAAGGTTCCACAATATCGAGTTGCTAGCTTGGCACAAGCTCTCATTCTCAGGGAATTATTCCTGGGCCTAACTCTAAGATAGACATGGTCTCCTATCTTGAAGTCTCTGGGAGTTCTCTTTCTGTCAGCTTAACTCTTCTGTCCATCCTGAGCAATTTTTATATTTTTCTTAATCTGAATCACTTGTTGTTCCATTTATTTCAGCATGTTGGTTGTAATTCTTTCCACTGAATTACTCCAACTGATTGGAATCTTGCACTATCTACCATAGAGGGCTTCAAAAGGGCTCATCTTCAATGACTCTTGATAACTGTTGTTGTAAGAAAATTCTACCAATGGCATGCAGTCTTCCCACTTCCTAGGCTGATGCATTACATGCATCCTTAACATGTTTTCTAATATTTGGCTTACGCTTTCTGTCTGTCCATCAGTTTGGGGGTGATAGGTTGTGCTAAACAACAATTTAGTCTCAAAACCAACCATCAAGGATTTCCAAAATCTTGACGTGAATTTTGTGTCTTTCTCATATACAATCTCCCTAGGCATGCCATGTAGTCTGAATATCTCCTTGATGAAGATGTTGGCAATATCTATTTCCTTGCAAGTCGATTTGACAGGAACGAAGTGAGAAGACTTGCTCAATTTGTCCACCACTACCATGATGGCATCATTCTGCTTGGCCAATTTTGGTAATCCGGTGATGAAATCCATGGAGATGGTTTCCCATTTACATTTTAGAATTGGTAGAGGCTGTAACAACCCTATTGGGTGTCGGTGTTTTGCCTTAACTTGCTGGCATTCTAGACACTTAGTTAGATATTCAACTATGTCCTTTTTCAATCCAGGCCAATAGAATTGTTTTCTAGTGGCCGTGATCATTTTTTGATATCTTGGGTGACTAGTATATGGTCTCTTGTGTAGTTCATCCATTATGAACCTCTTCAAGTCATCACAACTAGGGATATAAAATCCGTTTAATTCATCAGGCCTTCATCAAGCATTTGATAGCCTTCATACTTTATCCTTGTAGGTTCTTGCCTTAGGTATGAGGTCATGGTCTTGAAGAATGCATATGTTTATTGTGCATCCATGACTCTTTGCTTGACATCCATTTCACAGGTGCTTACCATTGCCAGGTGAATCATTTTCACACTTGTACTAAAGGAATCAACCACTCTATTTTCCTTTCCTTTGATGTGTTTGATTTCGAAATCAAACTCACTAAGGAGATCCATCCACCTAGATTGTCAAGCATTGAGTTTTGTTTGATCAAACATGCGCCTCAACCCATAGTGGTCTGTCATAAGTACAAATATCCTACCCAGGAGGTAATGCCTCCACATTTTTAAAGCATGCATTATGACAGCCAACTCTAGAGCATGGGTCACATAATTGATTTCATGCTCATTCAATTTTATGGATTCGTAGAAAATTACACGTCTAGCATTGAGTTTTGTTTGATCAAACATGTGCCTCAACCCATAGTGGTCTGTCATAAGTACAAATATCCTACCCAGGAGGTAATGCCTCCACATTTTTAAAGCATGCATTATGACAACCAACTCTAGATCATGGGTCACATAATTGATTTCATGCTCATTCAATTTTATGGATTCGTAGAAAATTACATGTCCTTCTTGCATAAGGAATCCTCCAAGTCCTTCCTTGCAGGCGTCTGTACACACGAGGATTTCATTATCAAGGTTTGCAATCTTCAACACAGGTGCATGGGTAAGAAGGTATTTCAGCTCCTAAAACATTTCTTCAAATTCTGATGTCCAAGTGAATTTAACTCCCTTTTTTGAAGGGCAGTGATTGGAAAACCAATCTTGGAAAATCATTTTATGAAACTTCTATAGTATCCTGCTAATCCCATAAAGGATCTGATATCAGATACATCCTTTGGGTTAGGCCATCCGATAATAGATCCGATCTTTTTAGGGTCTACTACCACTCCTTCTTTAGAAATAACATGGCCTAAGTAATGGACATGCTTCTGGTAAAAGTCACACTTGATAAACTTAGCGTAGAGTTGATGCTCTCTTAGTACTTGAAGTACAAGTATAATATGTTCTTCATGCTCCTCTATGTTCTTGGATTAGAATAGGATATCATCAATGAAAACCAATACAATCCTGTCTAGGAATTTCCTGAGTACATTATTCATCAAGCACATAAAAGTGGCGGGGGCATTGGTTAATCCAAATGGCACCACCACAAATTCATAGTGACCATATTTGGTCTCGAAGGTTGTTTTGTGGATTTCTTCATCCTTTATTCGAACTTGATGGTATCCATACATTAAGTAAATCTTTGAGAAAATGGAATCACTGCCTAATTGGTTGAACAAGTCATCGATTCTTGGTAAGGGGTACTTGTTATTTATGGTTGTCTTATTGAGTTGTCTATAATCTATGCACAGTCAGAGTGTGCCATCTTTCTATTTCAAAAACAAGGCTGGTGCTCCCCATGGAGACACACTGGGTCGGATGTAGCATTTGTCCATCATTTCCTTTAGCTGTAGCTTGAGCTCAACTAGCTCGGGTGTACTCATCCTGCAGGGTTTCCTAGACACTGGCACCACTCCTGGTGCAAGTTCTATTTAGAAGTCAATGTCTCTTCTCAGAGGTAGACCTGATACCTCTTCCAGAAACACGTCTCTATACTCTCTTAATATGGGGTGGTCCTTTAGGTTCGATTTTTCATCCTCAACAGATTCCAACACATGTATTGCATATAGAGGAGATCCCTTTCTGCAATAATTTTTCATTTGAAGGGATGATATTCGTCTCACTAAGACATGCTTCTGAATCCCTTGGAGGGTTATATTTCTCCCTTCTTCATTTACACATTATAAAGTTTTATGGTAACAGTCCAAATTATTTTTATAAGAAACTAACCAGTCCATACCAATCAACAGGTAATAAGATCCTAGGGGAAGTATGTTAAGGGTCGCTTGTGTGGGCAATCCATCCATAATGAATTGGCAAGTTGGTATGACCTCTGCTAATTTTATTTTGGTGCCAGTGGCTAGTTGCACCAACCATGGCTTAACATGCCTAAATGGTTGCAATTTACACTTATCAATAGTCTGAGGGGCTACATAACTCAAATTAGAACCTGGGTAAATTAAAATAGAAACCAAATGGTTGGCGATCATACCTTCCATCTCCACAATTGAAGCTTGGTGGTCAGCTTGTTTATTATCCAAGGCTGCATAAATCCATGGCATGCTCCTAGCCACATCATTGACTATGGTAGCTTCTTGGATATTGTAGACTCTCCTACTGTTCTGCTATCTGTCTGGACAATCCCTCAACAACTGCTCTTCTCCACAACCCCAACATTTCAAGGGTTCTTTCTTTGGGTTATCAATCTTTCCTAAGGTTGCTCCAAAAATATTATTTTCACTTTGGGAGGGGAAATTCTGCTAATACACACTTTTAGTAGGAAGGCTCATCCTAGAGTTCTTCCCATAGTTCTTAAATCTCGAGGATTTAAATCCCTTCTTCTTGAATCCTGAACCATTCTTCTTCTTCCAGTCCTCATGAGGTTTTGTCTGATTCCCAAACTATTCATAACAATACCTTGCCTTCCAGATAATATCTTCTAAGGTCTTTGGCTCGTCGAGCTCAATCTTGTTCCGGTAGGACTGAGGTAACCCACTAATGAATCGCTGCACTTTTACTTTTTCATCCTTTATGTAGGGTACATACCTTATCAACTAAATGAATTTATTGATATATTCCTCTATGGTGAGTTGTCCCAGCTTGAGTTCATAAAACTCTTTAGTATTCCTGTCAAAGTATTTCTCTGACAGATACTTCTTCTTGAAGTATTCCTCAAATTGTTTCCATGATAAGTCCTTCTCATGTATCCCTTTCACATTCCTAAGGTCTTCCCACCAAATGGAAGACTTTCCATTCAGGTTGAATATAGCTATTCTAGCCTTCAAGTTTTTAGAGTAGTCATGGACTCTAAAGTACTTCTTTAAACTAAGAAGCCAAGCTTTTTCTTCTTCCCCTTTCTTAATCTCTCCATCGAAAGAGGGTGGTTTGGCTTTCTTGAACTCTTCAGGATCATGACCTTTGGAATGCTTCCATTTCTTTCCTTTCCTTTGAGAATATGAGCTAGCTTTGCTTCTAGAGGATCCCTTAGAGTTGTCAGTTTCCTTTCTAGAGGACTCTCCTGATGAGTGTCCCCTCTCTCCAGGTTGGACCTTCCTCTAGGTAATCCTCCTAGTGTGGCCACTTATGGGACCATGTTTTCGTATCTCGGGTGGACTTTGACTTCTCTTCGTATGTCTTCGGTCCACCTGACTGGTTGCGGGTCCATGCTATAAATTCCTCTGTATGTTGGATAAGCTCAGCAACAAGACTGCATTAATCTATGTTTGTTTTTCTTTCTCCTTTATCAATATTTTGTTGTCGGCCTTGCAACTCTATAATTCAGCCATCAAGCTCCTTATAGTTTTAGCCAGATCCGGAGGGGTCTCCACCACCCTCCTCTCATCAGAATCTTCATCTCTATTGTGGGAGCCTTCCCCCACCTCATGGCGCATCACCATCCTTTATGCTTGTAGTTTCCCATGATTTACTCACTGCTTGAGTGCTGAAAAAACACTTGTTGTTAGCTAACAATCTACTAGTTCATGAACAACACACAATTCATATTTCTTAAATACACACACACAATAGAAATTTTTCATTCTTTTCTTTAGTAAAATCTTAACTAGACTCTTTAGGAAAGAGGTAAGGTAGGGTGTCACCCTTAAAATTTCTTTAAACATGGTTTTTAAGCGACTAGTCCATGAGCCCAAGCAGGCCAAGTGTTGTAACCATGCTCTGATACCAATTTGTAACACACCCATGGTGAGGCGTCAAAATTTCATTCTTCTTAAGAAATCAAATCCTCCATTCATGGTCTCTATCCCATTCTGCTCATCCATGGCTTTCCATCGATGGTCTCCATGCTTAAAATCGAGCTCAGAACTGGCTCTCCCAAGTTCCTTGGGTGTTCATTGGTCGAGACCATGGGGATTCTACGTGGATCCAACTCAATATGCTTCTCCCTGAGTTCTCCGATATCCAGGAACTTCCAACGTTCCTAATTCTATGGCAGAAGGCCATCCACCAACAAACCCAACGACTGGACTTGGTCCTTGGCTAACTCACAAGCTAATGGGGAATTCAATGTTTGACCTTCTGATTTGAATTCCCGGCCTAACCTCTTCCCTCCGACTACAATCGCATACGACTACGGGATATGACCAGATGACAAGACAACATGTGCCTATTTCGATGCTTTGAAGCTTCGGGCTTCAAGTGTTTTCAATTAATGGCACCATAAATCTTTCGAACTGTCAAATCAACGGATTTGGGGTATGCTTACGAAAATCAATGGTCCCCGTTTTCTTTCAAGATCAATGGAACACACTTAATTCAATACTATGCACTTTGAAAAATTCCAAAGAACTCACAAACCCAAACCTATGAAGGGAAATCCTTCCAGAGTGTCATATCTCCTAACACCTATCCTCTAAGATTGACAGCTCAGATGAACTCCGACCTCCGAGCCTTCAAGAGTTCTTGTTCCACTTTTCTCCAAAGTGGCTATCCTCTGAAGTAGCATATCACCCGCCATGCATCCCCAAATGACGAACGATTGATATTCTCTTTGTTACTCTGAGCTTCGGGGATTTTCGAAGCACTAAGCTTCAAGTCCTCGGGAGTGACTCTCCTCCGGAGTACAGGATCTGGTGCCAAGTGTCTCCCGGTGTCAACGACTAGGATCGACTCCTGAAGTTTTGGTCACTTCCCCAACCACTTTGGCTAGGTGGGCATGTACCAGGGGCTGACACATAGAAGGTCAGGGGCGACATGTGTCCTCATCTGGGATGACACATGTCACGTTCCAAAGGGTCTATAGGGTATGTGATATACATGAATTGAAGTGACACATGGCATGTCAAACTTGGGTCCATGTCCCCATGGATGGCGTCACTGCGTCACGTCACTCCGGTCTGATAATCTTTTATGGCCTCTGATCTTGCGGCCAAGGTACGTACACGTAACCCTTGGATCAACGACCTTCATTACTTTATAACTTCGACGTTCAGGGAGTTTGATGCTATAGCATCTCTATCGTCCGAAAGTATAACCTCGTCGAAGTCTTCTTGTTGTAGATCCAACGGCTGAGGGGATCTCCGTATATTCTCGATTGGTGGATCACGCTACTTTGCGATGGGGAGTTAGATATCGGTTTAGATAGTGAGATAGGTTCACCTAACCACTAGGGAAACCATTCATTGCCGGTCAACTTGCCGATAATCGAGTATCTCGGTTACCTTCGGCCAGTATAAGGCAGGTAAGGTCGGCCATACTACGAAGTCCCGGACTTCCGGAGCTCTGAAGCCAGGAGGACTTAGCTTCCTTAGGCTTAGTCTAAGGTTCCTAAGTATTGATCATATGGGTCCTCCCGAATGGATCTCGTCCTCTCGTCTTCCAAACGAAGAGATCTCCCCTTTCAAGGCTTGAACCTCACTATCCTTCCTGAGCTTTATCATGATATGGTTAAGGACTTGGGCCTAAAATCCTGGTCGCACAACAAGGAGTCTGAAAGAGGTATCCTATTCAGATGGACATGTTCATATTTACACGATATCTCCTATCTCGGTCATCTTACAAGCTTATGTCCCAAGAAGCCTCAAGAGCTAAGATGGGGCATACAGATTATCAGTCAAAAGCATAAGTTCACAAGGAGATGAATGCATATACATATCATGACCATTCCACACAGAAACCATTTATAGATACACACATATATATAAACCCATGCATTCATCCATTATTTCAGTTCAATACATAAAGTAGGAAAATACTTATCAGAACCAGATAGCGTGAAGCGATTGCTGAAAGGGGTGCTCGTTTCCACCCAACCATAGGCTCAGTCACTCCTAATGTATTTACCACTAGCCACCACCGAGTTAGACCACGATGCTCTGAGATAGAATCCTTTCTTCCGGCTCAGCGATAGTAGGGATGGAGGTTCCTCCTCCTATAGGATCTTGGCAACGATTTTTACCATACCAAGCAAAGAGGACTGCCTGAGTACTATACCGAGAATATTCCTTGTAGCCCATGGCGTGGCTTCCAACATCTGTTGGAATAGTTATTCTTCTAGGACATATGTACGGATTAGAATAATGGTTCTTGTTGTACGGATTAGAATAATGGTTCTTGTATCACTATATGGATTGAGTGACTTATTCAACATCATGCCTGATTACTCATCTGGAGTATGGATTCGAGAGATGATGCAGTTGATGCTATCAGATGATACTTACAATAATGATGGTGCTCGTAATATAATCATGAGATAACATGTATGGCTATGATGATGCTACCGATTGAATGGTATGTTTGTGCTCAATACCATTGCTTTCAATACCTCCCTAGCTAGGAGGGAGTGTTGATATTATGGTAGCTACAGAAGGTATTAACCTCCACGTGTAACCTTGACAAGAATAGAATTTTGAGAAGCAAGAAGAAACCCTAAAGCATTGGACATAACCTTAGAAGACAAGTCGTCTAAAGGAAGTATTTAAAATTTATTTTTTAGCCTCTAGAATGAGAAGTCGGCCCAGACAGCTAAGGATGAGCAGTATAAATATAGGATGCCAGAGCTCATTTGACACACGCAGATCAAAACTGCAGAAATGTAAGAGTGCACACTGCAAAAATTGAGTAAGTGCGTAAGTCTGGAGAGTAGCTGCAGCTGGAACTACTGCAACTTGTATTCTTAGTTTAGGCTTGGACTTTCTATTGGTCATGGTCATGGATGATTTTAAGGATGGAAAATTATTTTAAAATGTAGAAACCTTGGCAAATCTTACTAATCCTTAAGATGCCAACTATAAATGATTGGCGATATTTTTGTAAAAATATTCAAAATTCTAAGTATTTTATACAATTTTTATAAAATTTTGGCGATTTTTAAGGTAAAATAATTTTATCCTATAGAATTTGGGCGAATCATTTTTAAAATAGAGAATCTCATTTTTGGAAAAACCATGAAAAATTAGCCCATGAGCGAAATTTAGCCCCTAAAATCATCCTTGGTCATGGTTTGGACTTTCTACCTTGTGTGCTAGCTCTGGAGAGAGGTATGCTACATTTATTGGATATTAGGCATAGGGCTTGCTTCCAAAATTATTCTCTGTCAAGGTTAAGGTGCTCGAGGGTGGCTTCGACCTATGGTTGGGTGAAAATATTGCTATATTGTCTATGGTTAAAGGAGCACACCTATTATTTCTAACATCATGGTACTAAGTTTGATGGAGAAGAAGGATGCCAATGCTTAGATGAACATACAAGCCAACTTGAAATTTTGATTTCTATTGCATACAAGGAGTTACAAGACCACTTAAGAGTTTTTTTTTTGTTTGTTAATTTGGCCGAACCTGTTGGCATCGGGATTAACCTGTGGCTTGAGAAACCGCGACTCAGGGGCATCTAAGCCGTCAAAATCACCCGGGGATCACACCCGGCCTGAGCCACACCAACCCTTAACATGGTTGGATTTTTTG
>JASDQU010013702.1:110601-124946 GCA_032191745.1 Picea mariana
CTCTGGATGAATGCGCCCTTGCTGCTGAACACCATGTAACTGCTGCTGAAGAATGATGGAAGACTTGGATGATCTTCCCGGTGATTAGGGTGTGTCTCTCAACACCGAAATCAACCAACTGGTGTCTTCCTCCTGGAGTCCATTGAACTATCGCTCCTGAGATGCACCTCTTTTATTCAATGACAAGTCATAATCTGCATAATGATGAATTAGGTCGCTGACTCTTCTCTTATAGCTTTCCAAAACCCTAATTTACTACTAAAACCCTAATTCGTTGTTGACCTTTTCCCTCCAAGTGACCTTTACTTTATTTTATTATTCCTTGATTAAATCACTTAATTAATTAATTAATTAATCATTTTACCTCTAAAAAGTGATTTATCCATCCTTATGGCTTCTCCGGCCACTGAAAGTCACTTATCACCATCTTATCCTGTAGTGCTCTTCTTCCCGATTCCGATGAGATATTACACTAAGAGGTTTCTCCAAGTAATATGTCCATTATGACCTTCTTAGTGAAATTAATAAAGATATGACCCATAATAACTCAAAATTACGGAAATCGTTGGAATGCAATGAAACCAAAACCAAGCTGTGGAGAATGGATCTCGATGATGAAAAATGCAAGTCAGGCCCAATAAAACCCCTCAATATCTCCCGAACTCTTTGTCACCCTTATCTGGCTACTCTGGTAGGCATAACACTCTGTAAAGTTATAATGTCCCAAAATGGGGACATTACAGTCCTCCCTGCCGAAATATTGCTTGTCCTCAAGCAATAACTGAATCCAACTACATATGATACCGAGGTCCCATATCCACCTATGTGACACACGATAGACTCCCCTCAAGATGTGGTATCTCCAAGTGCTCACCACGCATGACACCCGGATGCTCTTGATGAGTAGAATGATCAATGGTCGAGGAATCACAGTCAACTCCCTGAGTAACCACTCTACTCAAAACTCAACTCCATCAAATGATGAACTACGAAGCACTCCAATCCCTAGATCCCATATCAGAATGTCAACTACAATGCCCTGTGGATTATAGTTCTGTGACATATCAACACCATGAGTCTCCGCATCGCCGGGAAATCATTCTTTCAAAGTTCATAGTTGTGAGTAGTTTTGAAGAATGGTCCATTTTGGAGGTTGGTGCAAGACAATCATTTCCATTAGGAAATGGTTAGGATAGTCATTCCCTAGGGTAGACTCATTCCATCCAGGTTGCACTATGATTATTTCTAGAGGAATGACCCAGTTAGGTGAATGGTCCAGGTTCAACAATCAGGGACAAACATTCCCTAGGGCAGACTCATTCTCTCCAAGTTGCACTATGACTAGTGCCAAAGGAATAGACCAGTTAGGTGAATGGTCCAGGATCAGAAATCAGGGACAATTATTCTTCTATGCTTTAGAAGTATAGTCCGGATATCCCATGGATGATGTTTTACATTCTGAGGGAAGATGCTCTTCCACATCTCACAGATGTGAGTGGAAGAATGGTCCAGATGACTCAGTTTATATAATGATAATTTTTTTATGCAGGTTGATATCATATGATATGATTGCTATGGAGACTGTATGTATCTGGACAATAGATGTATGCCACTGTGGTGGATGTGTTCCACTTTTTGTGACTATGTGTCACTAATTAAGTAGCCGTGTGCTACTTGGTGTGGTTGTGTACCACTAGATAGTAGTTGTGTACTACCATGGATAGACACAGTTGTGTTCTATTGAATGAAATTGTTCTGATTTCCATGCATACTATTGTAACACACCCATGTTGGGGCATTGAAATTTCATTCTTCTTAATAAATCAAATCCTCCATTCAGGGTCTCTATCCCATTCTGCTCATCCAGGGATTTCTAGCCACAGTATCCATGCTCAAAACCAACCTCAGAGCTGGAAGATATACCTCTCCCAAGTTCCTCAGGTGTTCATTGGTAGGGGCCACGAGGATTCCACGTGGATCCGACTCAATATGATTCTCCCCGAGTTCTCCGATATCACGGAACTTCTAGCGTTCCTAATTATATGGTGGAAGGCCATCCACCAACCAACCTATCGACTGGACTAGGTCCTCGACTAACTCACAGGCTAACGGGGAATTCGACGTTTGACCTTCTGATTTGAGTTCCCAGCCTAGCCTCTTCCCTCTGACTACAATCACATACGACTGTAGGCTATGAGCAGACACCAAGACAAAAGGTGCCTATTTCGGTGCTTCAGAGCTTCGGGCTCCAGACTTTTTCAGCCTATGACACCATAAATATTTCGAACTGCCCAATCGACGGATTTCGAGTATGCTTACGGAAATAAGTGGTCCCTGTTTTATTTCAAGATCAATGAACCACACTTACTTCGGGACTCTGCACTTCGACGAATTCCAAAGCACTCACAAACACAAAAATCCGAAGGACAATCCTTCCCGAGTGTTAGATCTCCTAACACATGTCCTCTGAAATCGACGACTCAGGTGAACTCCGAACTCCGGGCCTTCTGGAGTTCTTGTTCCACTTTTCTCCGAAGTGGTTTTGCCTTCGAAGTAGCAGATTGCCCGCCACGCGTCCCCAAATGAAGGACAATTGAGACTATCTCCATTACTTTGAGATTCATGGATTTTCAAAGCACCAAGCTTCAAGTCCTCCGGAGTGACTCTCCTTCAGAGTACAGGATCTGGTGCCAAGTGTCTCCCGACTTCAATGGCTAGGATGGACTCCCAAAGTTTCGGTCACTTCCTCAACCACTTTGGCTAGGTGGGCACATACCAGGGGCTGACACGTAGAAGGGTTAGGGGCGACACGTGTCCTCATCCGGGATGACATGTGTCACGTTCCAAAGGATCTATAGGTTATGTGATACGCATGAATCCAGGTGACATGTGTCACGTCAAACTTGGTTCCACATCACCATGGATGGAGTCATTGCGCCACGTTACTCTGGTCTAATCATCTTTCATGCCCTCCGATCTTGCGGCCAAGGTACGTACACGTAACCCTTGGATCAACAACCTCTGTTACTTTGTAACTTCGACGTTCGGTGAGTTTGATGCTATAACATCTCTATCCTCCCAAAGTAGAACCTCGTCGAAATCTTCTCGTTGTAGATCCAACGACTAAGGGGATCTTCGTATATTCTTGATCGATGGCTCACGTTACTTCACGATGGGGAGTTGGATCCTGGTTTAGACGATGAGATAGGTTCACCATACCACTAGGGAAACCATTAATTGCCGGTCAACTTACTGGTAACTGAGTCTCCCAGTTACCTTTGACTAGTATAAGGCTGGTAAGGTCGACCATACTCTGAAGTCCTGGACTTCCGAAGCTACAAAGCCAGGAGGACTTAGCTTCCTTAGGCTTAGTCTAAGGTTCCTAAATATTGATCATATGGGTCCTCCCGAACGGATCTCGTCTGCTCGTCTTCCAAACAAATATATCTCCCCTTTCAAGCCTTGAACCTCTCTATCCTTCCTGAGATTTATCATGAAATGGTCAAGGACTCGGGCTTGAAATACGGATCGCACAACAAGGAGTCTGAAAGAGGTATCCTATTCAGACGAACATGTTCATATTTACATGATATCTCCTATCTCAGTTGTCTTACAAGATTATTTCCCAAGAAGCCTCAAGAGCTAAGCTGGGACATACATACTATCAGTCAGAAGCGTAAGTTCACAAGGAGATGAATGCATACACATATCATGACCATTCCACACAAAAACCATTTATAGATACACACACTCACACACACACACAAACCCATGCATTCATCCATTATTTCAGTTCAATACATAAATTAGGAAAATACTTATCAGAACCAGATAATGTGAAGCGTTTGCTGAAAGGGGTGCTCGTTTCTACCCAAACATACACTCAGTCACTCCTAACAGATTTACCACTAGCCTCCCCCGAGCTAGACCACGATGCTCTGAGATAGAATTCTTTCTTCCGGCTTAACGACAGTAGGGACAGAGGTTACTCTCCTCCTCCTATAGGATCTTGGAAACGATTTTCAATATACCAAGAAAAGAGGATCACCTGAGTACTTCCTTAGTCACTTAGCAACCTTGTTTATCAGCTTGTATCATAACCTTGTTATCCATTTCTTGCGACCAAAACACACTCATTTCTTAGTTATTCCTTGAACTCGAGAGCTTAGTCTTTTGTATCTGCACTCTTCGTTGCTCTTCTTCTGCCCACCACGCCTTCCTTTCTTGCCTTCCTCAACAAGATTGCATGTGGCCTGAATTCTGAGTCTGTGGTCAGGTTTGGAAGCCTTATATATGGGCGCTCTACCCCATCCCCTCATTAACTCTTATGGAGGTCTTCCCACCTACCATCCTGACTGAAATTCATTTCTGGGTCAGACGGTTGTTTTGATCCCGAGCAATTAAATCCAAGAAAGTACTGTTCTAGTGGAGGTTAACGCAACCATTCCTGGTCCCCTTCACCATCTATTTCATAGTATTCATGGTCTCTCTTAGCATACTCCCTTCTAGCAGTCATGCAACACTTATTCATTTTCTAGTAAATAACAAAATTTACATTCCTTGACCTTTTATACAAAGGTCCATCAAATCAAACATTCACACATATTGATTTTTCCATAGTCTCTTGGCCAATATAGTTATATTTACAAACTGGGGGAAACATGGTGTTACAATTCCCTCCCTCTTAAAGGAACATCGTCCTCGATGTTCTATCTGTCAACATGCTTTGTATATACAGAAGTAAACAAACATGGATATGCATGTTTCATGGCATCCTCCATTTCCCATGTAGCCTCATTCGGGCCAAAGTGTTTCCACTGCACCTTGACCTATGAAATGGTTCAGTTCCTGAGTGGGGTTTCCTTTCTGTCTAGTATGCATTGAGTTTCTGGCAGGATCTCTCCCTCCGGATCCACCTGTATCACATACCAACCAATTATATGATTAGAATCATGTACATATTTCTTCAATAAGGAAACATGGAAAACATTATGTGCCTTTATCGTGGGAGGGAGTGCTAGCCTATAAGCTACATGTCCCACTCTATATAAGACTTCAAAGGTTCCACAATATCGAGTTGCCAACTTGGCACAAGCTCTCATTCTCAGGGAATTATTCCTGGGCCTAACTCTAAGATAGACATGGTCTCCTATCTTGAAGTCTCTGGGAGTTCTCTTTCTGTCAGCTTAACTCTTTTTTCTATCCTGAGCAATTTTTATATTTTGCTTAATCTGAATCACTTGTTGTTCTATTTATTTCAGCATGTCAGTTGTAATTCTTTCCACTGAATTACTCCAACTGATTGGAATCTTGAACTATCTACCATAGAGGGCTTCAAAAGGGCTCATCTTCAATGACTCTTGATAACCATTGTTGTAGGAAAATTCTACCAATGGCATGCAGTCTTCCCACTTCTTAGGCTGATGCATTACATGCATCCTTAACATGTCTTCTAATATTTGTCTTATTCTTTCTGTCTGTCCATCAGTTTGGGGGTGATAGGCTGTGCTAAACAACAATTTAGTCTCAAAACCAACCATCAAGGATTTCCAAAATCTTGACGTGAATTTTGTGTCTCTCTCATATATAATCTCCCTAGGCATGCCATGTAGTCTGAATATCTCCTTCATGAAGTTGTTGGCAATATCTATTTCCTTGCAATTCGATTTGACAGGAACGAAGTGAGAAGACTTGCTCAATTTGTCCACCACTACCATGATGGCATCATTCTGCTTGGCCAATTTTGGTAATCTGGTGATGAAATCCATGGAGATGGTTTCCCATTTCCATTTTAGAATTGGTAGAGGCTGTAACAACCCTATTGGGTGTCCGTGTTTTGCCTTAACTTGCTGGCATTCTAAACACTTAGTTAGATATTCAACTATGTCCTTTTTCAATCCAGGCCAATAGAATTGTTTTCTAGTGGTCATGATCATTTTTTGATATCTTGGGTGACTAGTATATGGTCTCTTGTGCAGTTCATCCATTATGAACCTCTTCAAGTCATCACAACTAGGGATATAAAATCTGTTTAATTCATCATGCCTTCATCAAGCATTTGATATCCTTCATACTTTATCCCTGTAGGCTCTTGCCTTAGGTATGAGGTCATGGTCTTGAAGAATGCATATGTTTATTGTGCATCCATGAATCTTTGCCTGACATCCATTTCATAGGTGCTTACCATTTCCAGGTGAATCATTTTCACACTTCTACTAAAGGAATCAACAACTCTATTTTCCTTTCTTTTGATGTGTTTGATTTCGAAATCAAACTCACTAAGGAGAGCCATCCACCTAGATTGTCTAGAATTGAGTTTTGTTTGATCAAACATGCGCCTCAACCCATAATGGTCTATCATAAGTACAAATATCCTACCCAGGAGGTAATGCCTCCACATTTTTAAAGCATGCATTATGACATCCAACTCTAGATCATGGGTCACATAATTGATTTCATGCTCATTCAATTTTATGGATTCGTAGAAAATTACACGTCCTTATTGCATAAGGAATCCTCCGAGTCCTTCCTTGTAGGCGTCTGTACACACGACGATGTCATTACCAAGGTATGCAATCTTCAACACAGGTGCATGGGTAAGAAGGTATTTCAGTTCCTAAAATATTTCTTCAAATTCTGATGTCCAAGTGAATTTAACTCCCTTTTTTTGAAGGGCAGTGATTGGAAAACCAATCTTGGAAAATCATTTTATGAACCTTCTATAGTATCCTGCTAATCCCATAAAGGATCTGATATCAGATACATCCTTTGGGGTAGGCCATCCCATAATAGATCCGATCTTTTCAGGGTCTACTACCACTCCTTCTTTAGAAATAACATGGCCTAAGTAATGGACATGCTTCTAGAAAAAGTCACACTTGCTAAACTTATGCTAAACTTAGCGTAGAGTTTATGCTCTCTTAGTACTTGAAGTACAAGTATAATATGTTCTTCATGCTCCTCTATGTTCTTGGATTAGAATAGGATATCATCAATGAAAACCAATACAAATCTGTCTAGGAATTTCCTGAGTACATTATTCATCAAGCACATAAAAGTGGCGGGGGCATTGGTTAATCCAAATGGCACCACCACAAATTCATAGTGACCATATCTGGTCTTGAAGGTTTTTTTGTGGATTTCTTCATCCTTTATCCGAACTTGATGGTATCCATACATTAAGTCAATCTTTGAGAAAATGGAATCACCCCCTAATTGATTGAACAAGTCATCGATTCTTGGTAAGGGGTACTTGTTATTTATGGTTGTCTTATTGAGTTGTCTATAATCTATGCACAGTCAGAGTGTTCCATCTTTCTGTTTCAAAAATAAGACTGGTGCTCCCCATGGAGACACACTGGGTCAGATGTAGCATTTGTCCATCATTTCCTTTAGCAGTAGCTTGATATCAACTAGCTTGGCTGTACTCATCCTACAGGGTGTCCTATACACTGGCACCGCTCCTGGTGCAAGTTCTATCGAGAAGTCAATGTCTCTTCTCAGAGGTAGACCCGATACCTCTTCTGGAAACACGTCTCTATACTCTCTTAATATGGGGTGGTCCTCTAGGTTTGATTTGTCATCCTCAATAGATTCCAACACATGTATTGCATATAGAGGACATCCCTTTCTGCAATAATTTTTCATTTGAAGGGATGATATTTGTCTCACTGAGACATGCTTCTGAATCCCTTGGAGGGTTATCTTTCTCCCTTCTTCATTTACACATTATAAAGTTTTATGGTAACAGTCCAACTTATTTTTATAAGAAACTAACTAGTCCATACTAATCAACAGGTCATAAGATCCTAGGGGAAGTATGTTAAGGGTCGCTTGGGTGGGCAATCCATCCATAATGAATTGGCAAGTTGGTATGACCTCTGCTAATTTTCTTTTGGTGCCAGTGGCTAGTTGCACCAACCATGGCTTAACATGCCTAACTGGTTGCAATTTACACTTATCAATAGTCCGAGGGGCTACATAACTCAAATTAGAACCAGGGTCAATTAAAATAGAAAACAAATGGTTGGCGATCATACCTTCCATCTCCACCATTGAAGCTTGGTGGTCGACTTGTTTATTATCCAAGGCTGCATAAATCCGTGGCATGCTCCTAGCCACATTATTGACTATGGTAGCTTCTTGGATATTGTAGACTCTCCTACTATTCTGCTGTTTGTCTGGGCAATCCCTCAACAAATGCTCTTCTCCACAACCCCAACATTTCAAGGGTTCTTTCTTTGGGTTATCAATCTTTGCTAAGGTTGCTCAAAAAAAATTATTTTCACTTTGGGACGGGAAATTCTGCTAATACACACTTTTAGTAGGAAGGATCATCCTAGAGTTCTTCCCATAGTTCTTAAATCTTGAGGATTTAAATCCCTTCTTCTTGAATCTCGAACCATTCTTCTTCTTCCATTCCTCGTGAGGTTTTGTCTAATTCCCGAACTATTCATAAAAATACCTTGCCTTCCAGATAGTATCTTCGAAGGTCTTTGGCTCATTGAGCTCAATCTTGTTCCGGTAGGACTGAGGTAACCCACTAATGAATCGCTGCACTTTTACTTTTTCATCCTTTATGTAGGGTACATACCTTATCAACTAAAGGAATTTATTGATATATTCCTCTATGGTGAGTTGTCCCAGCTTGAGTTCATAAAACTCTTTAGTATTCCTGTCAAAGTATTTCTCTGAAAGATACTTCTTCTTGAAGTATTCCTCAAATTGTTTCCATGATAAGTCCTTCTCATGTATCCTTTTCACATTCCTAAGGTCTTCCCACCAAATGGAAGACTTTCCATTCAGGTTGAAGATGGCTATTCTAGCCTTCAAGTTTTTAGAGTAGTCATGGACTCTAAAGTACTTCTTTAAACTAAGAAGCCAAGCTTTTTATTCTTCCCCCTTCTTAATCTCTCCATTGAAAGAGGGTGGTTTGGCTTTCTTGAACTCTTCAGAATCATGACCTTTGGAATGCTTCCATTTCTTTCCTTTCCTTTGAGAATATGAGCTAGCTTTGCTCCTAGAGGATCCCTTAGAGTTGTCAGTTTCCTTTCCAGAGGACTCTCCCGATGAGTTTCCCCTGTCTCCAGGTTGGACCTTCCTCTAGGTGCTCCTCCTAGTGTGGCCACTTATGGGACAATGTTTTCGTATCTCGGGTGGACTTTGAGTTCTCTTCGCATGTATTCGGTCCACCTGACTAGTTGCGGGTCCATGCTATAACTTCCTCTGTATGTTGGATAAGCTCAGCAACAAGACTACATTAATTTATGTTTGTTTTTCTTTATCCTTTATCAATATTTCGTTGTCGGCCTTGCAACTCTATAATTCAGCCATCAAGCTCCTTATAGTTTTAGCTAGATCCGGAGGGGTCTCCACCGCCCTCCTCTCGTCAGAATCTTCATCTCTATTGTGGGAGCCATCCCCCACCTCACGACACGTCACCATCCTTTATGCTTGTAGTTTCCCATGATTTACCGACTGCTTGAGTGCTGAAAAACACTTGTTGTTAGCTAACAATCTACTAGTTCATGAACAACACTCAATTCATATTTTTTAAATACACACACACAATAGAAAGTTTTCATTCTTTTCTTTAGTAAAATCTTAACCAGACTCTTTAGAAAAGAGGTAAGGTAGGGTGTCACCCTTAAGATTTCTTTAAACATGGTTTTTAAGCGACTCGTCCATGAGCCCAAGCAGGCCAAGTGTTGTAACCATGATCTGATACCAATTTGTAACACACCCATGGTGGGGTGCCAAAATTTTGTTCTTCTTAAGAAATCAAATCCTCCATTCATGGTCTCTATCCCATTCTGCTCATCTAGGGCTTTCCATCCACAGTCTCCATGCTTAAAATTGAGCTCATAACTGGCATATATACCTCTCCCAAGTTCCTCGAGTGTTCATTGGTCAGGACCATGGGGATTCTATGTGGATCCGACTCAATATGCTTCTCCCCGAGTTATCCGATATCTAGAAACTTCCAATGTTCCTAATTCTATGGCAGAAGGCCATCCACCAACCAACCCAACGACTGGACTTGGTCCTTGGCTAACTCACAAGCTAATGGGGAATTCAACGTTTGACCTTTTGATTTGAATTCCCGGCCTAACCTCTTCCCTCCGACTACAATCGCATATGACTATGGGATATGACCAGATGCCAAGACAACATGTGCCTATTTCGATGCTTTGAAGCTTTGGGATTCGAGCATTTTCAACTAATGGCACCATAAATATTTCGAACTGTCGAATCAACGGATTTGGGGTATGCTTACGAAAATCAACGGTCCCCATTTTCTTTCAAGATCAACGGACCACGCTTAATTCAGGACTATGCACTTCGACAAATTCCAAAGAACTCACAAACCCAAACCTATGAAGGGCAATCCTTCCAGAGTGTCATATATCCTGACACCTATCCTCTAAGATCGACAACTCAGATGAACTCCGACCTCCAAGCCTTCAGGAGTTCTTGTTCCACTTTTCTCCAAAGTGGCTATCCTTCGAAGTAGCAGATCGCCCGCCATGCATCCCCAAATGATGAACGATTGATATTCTCTTTGTTACTCTGAGCTTCGGGGATTTTCGAAGCACCAAGCTTCAAGTCCTTGGAAGTGACTCTCCTCCGGAGTACAGGATCTAGTGCCAAGTGTCTCCCGGTGTCAACAACTAGGATCGACTCCTGAAGTTTTGGTCACTTCCCCAACCACTTTGTCTAGGTGGGCATGTACTAGGGGCTGACACGTAGAAGGTCAGGGGCGACATGTGTCCTCATCTGGGATGACACGTGTCACGTTCCAAAGGGTCTATAGGGTATGTGATATGCATGAATCCAAGTGACACATGGCATGTCAAACTTGGGTACACGTCCCCATGGATGGCGTCACTGCGCCACATCACTCTGGTCTGATCGTCTTTTATGGCCTATGATCTTACGGCCAAGGTACGTACACGTAACCCTTGGATCAACGACCTTTGTTACTTTAAAAAATTCAACATTCAGGGAGTTTGATGCTATAGCATCTCTATCATCCCAAAGTATAACCCCGTCGAAGTCTTCTCGTTGTAGATCCAACGACTGAGGGGATCTCCGTATATTCTCGATCTGTGGATTGCACTACTTTGCGATGGGGAGTTGGATATCGGTTTAGACGGTGAGATAGGTTCACCTAACCACTAGGGAAACCATTCATTGCTAGTCAACTTACTGGTAACCGAGTATCCCGGTTACCTTCGGCCAGTATAAGGCTGGTAAGGTTGGCCATACTACGAAGTCCCGGACTTCTGGAGCTCTGAAGCCAGGAGGACTTAGCTTCCTTAGGCTCAGTCTAAGGTTCCTAAGTATTGATCATATGGGTCCTCCCGAATGGATCTCATCCTCTCGTCTTCCAAACAAAGAGATCTCCCCTTTCAAGGCTTGAACCTCACTATCCTTCCTGAGCTTTATCATGAAATGGTTAAGGACTTGGGCCTAAAATCCTGGTCGCACAACAAGGAGTCTGAAAGAGGTATCCTATTCAGACGGACATGTTCAGATTTACATGATATGTCCTATCTCGGTCATCTTACAAGCTTATGTCCCAAGAAGCCTCAAGAGCTAAGATGGGGCATACAGACTATCAGTTAGAAGCATAAGTTCACAAGGAGATGAATGCATATACATATCATGACCATTCCACACAGAAACCATTTATAGATACACACATATATATAAACCCATGCATTCATCCATTATTTCAGTTCAATACATAAAGTAAGAAAATACTTATCAGAACCAGATAGCGTGAAGTGAATGCTGAAAGGGGTGCTTGTTTCCACCCAACCATAGGCTTAGTTACTCCTAATGTATTTACCACTAGCCACCACCGAGCTAGACCACGATGCTCTGAGATAGAATCCTTTCTTCCAGCTTAGCGATAGTAGGGATGGAGGTTCCTCCTCCTGTAGGATCTTGGCAATAATTTTCACCATACCAAGCAAAGAGGACTGCCTGAGTACTATACCAAGAATAGTCCTTATAGCCCATGGCGTGGCTTCCAACATCTGTTGGAATAGTTATTCTTATAGGACATATGTCTGGATTAGAATAATGGTTCTTGTATCACTATATGGATTGAGTGACTTATTCAACATCATGCTTGATTACTCATCTGGAGTATGGATTCGAGAGATGATGCAGTTGATGCTATCAAATGATACTTGCAATGATGATGGTGCTCGTAATATAATCATGAGATAACATGTATGGCTATGATGATGCTACCGATTGAATGGTATGTTTGTGCTCAATACCATTGCTTTCAATACCTCCCTAGCTAGGAGGGAGTGTTGATATTATGGTAGCTACATGAGGTATTAACCTCCACGTGTAACCTTGACAAGAATAGAATTTCGAGAAGCAAGAAGAAACCCTAAAGCATTGGACATAACCTTAGAAGACAAGTCATCTAAAGGAAGTATTTAAAATTGATTTTTTAGCCTCTAGAATGAGAAGTCAGCCCAGATAGCTAAGGATGAGCAGTATAAATATAGGACGCCATAGCTCATTTGACACACACAGATCACAACTGCAGAAATGTAAGAGTGCACACTGCAAAAATTGAGTAAGTGCATAAGTCTGGAGAGTAGCTGTAGCTGGAACTACTGCAACTTGTATTCTCAGTTTAGGCTTGGAATTTCTATTGGTTATGGTTTGGACTTTCTGCCTTGTGTGCTAGCTCTGGAGAGAGGTACGCTACATTTATTGGATATTAGGCATAGGGCTTGCTTCCGAAATTATTCTCTGTCAAGGTTAAGGTGCTCGGGGGTGGCTTCGACCTATGGTTGGGTGAAAATATTTCTATATTGTCTATGGTTAAAGGAGCACACCTATTATTTCTAACATCATGGTGCTAAGTTTGATGGAGAAGAAGGATTTCAATGCTTAGATGAACATACAATCCAACTTGAAATTTTGATTTCTATTGCATACAAGGAGTTACAAGACCACTTAAGAGTTGTGTGACAAGTTGAAATTCATATTGAGGTGGATGCTTCTCAAAAGTAAGTTGAATTCCTGGAAGATGGATGAGGGGGAATTAGAGTGTCTTGTCTTACATTGATTGAGTTAAAGAGATCAAAGAGTCATTCCTTGATGTTGGACTCAATATCTTATATGAATATCTCGTCCACATAACCTTGAAATGGGTTCTCTAGGAATTTGTTGAGGACTCAACACACCCCAAGTTAACTGACTTGGGACCCCTACCCCCCACCCTCTTTCAAAAATTTAATTAGACCTTTTTCATCTGGTCGTTGTCTCAGGTACTCATTTGAGGTTATACATTTGATTTATCTACTTTAATGCACAAGTTAAAAGACTTGTTTTTAATTGCATTTTCAAAAAATTGTTGGCTTCATCTTTCTCTATTTCACATTTATCGCATTGCATGCATCTAAATTCTTGTTTTTGTGCCACTTGGATTTATTTGGCTCTGACTTGAGTAAGAGTATGTGTAACATTATATAAGATTATTGAAGCTATATTGCATCTCTGGCTAACTCAAAATCATGTTTAAGGAAGAGTTGACAACTTTGCTAGGTGTTTGGTATTAGGTGTTTCAAATGTCAGTTGACCATTTTCACGGATTAAAATATTTCATATGGTGATGAATTAGGCCAATGCTATTCAACGTATCAAAATACTATATAAATGATGCATGGTCATTTTCCCTCCAAAATTAACCTTGTTGATTAGGCCTAGGGGGTCTTTGAGTTACTAAGGGAGTGTGTTCCCTAAGCTTAAAATTATTGTAAATTCTATGTTTTATTTGAGTTCTAGAAGTCTTGTATAAGATAGGCTTCGTTAAAATGAGATTTATTTGAATCTAATTGAATCTTCCTTGGTTAATTAGATCTCGAAGGAATGGAGACCCTAGAGAGAACTTAAGAATAAAGAGAGATTTTGGAAATAGTTGAGTATATCGTGGATCTAAGGGATCTTAGAGTTAGGTTGCATATTTTGTGGAGTATGAGTATGATCTGAACTAATTGACAGTTCATATACCTTCTTTAACTATATGAGCCTACAAGCATTGAAGAGGAAGAGAAGATGGACGAATTAGACAGAGAGAAGATATGAAGAGTGCGAGGAAAAGGCCAAGTGTGTCCAAAAGGCCAAGTAGAGGCCAATTGAATGTAAATCAGGCCAAGAAGGTTGAATGCCTTGTGTAAATTGTGTACAAAGATTCATTAATATAGATCTTTGTGTTTATTGGCGTCACTTTGTATCATTGGACGATGTGTTAAGTGATTGAAATCCAAATCAGACACTTCAGAGTTGCGTTTGCAAGTTTTGGGGTTTAA
>JASDQU010013703.1:0-12695 GCA_032191745.1 Picea mariana
TTCATTGGCACAAGTAGATCAAATTGCTAATGAAGATTACATTGATATGAAAAATAATACTCTTGTGCTCTATCTTTGTCATACATGTAATTATAATGCTTTCATCAAGCTAATAGACCTGCAATCGTATTCCATATTTAACTCCTCTGCAATGTGCCACCATTTGCTGCCAAAGAAATCCCCTTTCATCCCTCTGGTTGGACGCTACATATCCAAGCTACTACTGGACACACTCTATTATTGGCGTAATGTGGCTTTCTCTCCCTTCGACCCACGAATTTGTTGTAGGAAATGTGTTCTATATCCATGACGTACCAATGCCAATTCACACAACAAGTTTCCATGGACACCAAAGGAGAAATTGATATTATGAATATAACATCGAATTTCAAAAATAATAAGTCAATTTTAGAACTTGTAGTTGCTCAAACCCCTTTCATATTCAACTAAAATCAATATTTGACTGCATATCGTGCGTGATATTGCCATCTTCAGACCTGTGCATTATTCATTCCTTGAATACAGTTATCAAGGATCATATCATCTTTATTTAGTCTTTTCTTATTGATTTCACAACATATTGTGCATGAAATTGTTGGTTCCACAAAATCTAGGCCTGGAATTCTATGGTTGACTTTTGGTTTGACCAAAGAATGGTTTCTTCCTTGTTTAGATTGGGGTCAGTTTATCCAACACAAAACCATCTTGATGTCCTCCTAAACAAAACTCATATTGTCGATTTTATCTTGAGGTGGTGTGAATGTGAAAACCGATGAAGCCACAGGAATTCTGGTAGCAAATTGATTTTTGGCAATAACTAGACTGCTACCAAAATTATGGAAATTATGGGAAACTGTTGCAAATTGCCTTAAAAACATGTCGGTATATCCCTCATTGTGAATTTTCTGGAAATTTTGCTCACATGCCTAAATGGATTTAATGGGCACAAAATCCATGGCTCATTTCTTGATTTGGCCTTAATTACATGCAAAACAGTGTGCAAAAGGTACCTTTAGAACAAATTTAGTAGTGTTAAGTCTCGGCGTTTGAATTTTAGTTTGACCATCTCCCCACGAGCAATCGATTTGAGTTTTATGGGATATAATAGGTTCCAAATCATTTCTCAATCATGTAGAACAACCTCCAAGTGGTATATTTTGATTTAAATACCCGCTACTATGCAAACCAATGAGGGTGGTACAAGATTTTAATTTCCTGTAGCAACATCAGTCGAATGGGGAAAAGACATCATTCCATAAGGATTCAAAAAGGTCATAGGATGTTCTAAGAATAAGGTAAGAAATGAGATTTAAAAGGTATGAATATATGAATACCCCTTCCCCCCAACTGAAGGTGTTTTCCGTCCTCATAAACATTTTACAAATAGGGAGGGGCATATAAGAGCAACGAAAGATCATGGTAGACATGGGGAATTTTCCAAATGCACCTTTTGATTTTTCAAGAAATCACTGATTAAAGATTAGAAAATAAACATACATTCACTTACCTGAATCATGGATCTGAAATGAAACAATTTGGAACAAGACATTTGACCTATTGTAGAATCTGATCTTTATGTTTTTTTCTTCCTCTTGGTTGTATGAATAGAGGATAAGTTCTGAAACTAGAACCTTTGCACCTTCTTATTGTTGGAACTAATCTATTGGTGTTGAATTTTTTTTATTTGAAAAATATGGAAACTGCAAACTGTTATTAGTGCTATGAAATCATATATTTTTCATCTATACCCAAACCTTGGTACAACTCTATCCATGTGAATAAATGTTATGGGGTCGAACATGGAAAGAATTCGTTGGATCATTGATCATTAATATATATAGTTAACCAATGCAAGACAACTTGTCATTAATGACAATGAGTTTCAAGGTACCATAGTACTTTCTGACAGGTACAAATAAATGTGTTGAAGTTGAGTCACCTGCATAATTTGTCAATCAAGATACAATGATGAATTCCCATTGTTGACAGTGAGGAGGCATGCTATTAATTTATGCAAGTCCCATGGTACTATAATACATTTCTAATCTTGATCCCATATGAGGTGTTGAATTCGATGGGACGAGATTTGTTGGAAGGAGGGCCTTAATGAATCCCACATCATCCAACTCGAGCATAGAAAAAAATTATTTGAAGAACCATACATGAAATATTTTCACTATCAAGTAGGAATTTATTTGAAAAAGGAAAAGGACAGTGAGGTGACTCAACTTGCAAGTGAGCCGGGTGACTTTTTTCATGGTTAGAGTGGATGGAATAGTGAATTATGGTAAGTTCATGAAGGGAAAATGGGTTGAAGTCATGATCTGGTAGTAGTAGTAGGATGAAAAGTTGAAGATTGACTACATAAACAAATGGAATCTTGAACTTCAACATGCATGGCTTGTTAAGCGCGTAAGAAGGAAACATACGAGAATACCATATTGGTGGATGACATAATGAATAATAGACTTATGGGAGGTTTCCTTTGGCAGTAATGGAATGATGAATATGGCATGACATGGTATGGATTTGACTTCTCTTTGATATTGATCTTCATCTTCATTAGTCTTTTTCTTGATCTTGATCCATCTTAAAAAAAATGATATTTTTGGTGTTGTTGTTCAGTAGTTGGAATATTTGTAGCAAGCTCCAAGGAACTTATGCTTTGAACATGGCTTGTTCATCATCACTTTCTTGGCTTGGATGTCACCCTTGTTCTTGATTCTTCAAAATTTGTGTTAAGTTGTTTTAGGATAGGCAGTCACTAATTTGTGAATAATATTTTCATACAATGTCCAAATTAAGTGATTCAAATTGAGTATTAAACAAGACTTGAATAAATTTCTTCCTTACAAACAATTTTTGAATATGTGGTGATTTGATATGCTATATTTTCTTGTGAACAGTCAAGATGCATATTTTCCATGATGCAGATTTTATGACCAACAACTAGTAATTTGGGTGTAACATTTTGTCTAATACCCAAATGAAGTGATTCAAATTGGTTTGGAAACTATATTATAAGGTACATATCCATTAGAAATATGTTTTTAATATGTGTTCATTTGATTCCTCAAATATTGATTGTCCTAACTCTGTTTTTAAGAGATTTTCGGAGTCAATTTTCTACAATAATTTTGAAATGACCATTTTTTCAAGAAAAATGTGATTTAAGTATGTGATATTGTTGAAGGGGATATTGATGAGGACGTGATAAGTTAATTCCCTAAAAAATCTCCAATACCCATGTTTGTCTCTTAAATATGGCCTTGATGGATTTGTAGCAAATGTGACTTTATAATGCAAATTTGGACAAGAAAGAATCAATAGTGTACATGGAAGTGTTTGATAGTTTTTTGAAAATCTCATGTCCTTCATTTTATTCTTCATTCAAATGCATCCCTTTTCCCGTAGATATTTTTGCCAATGGGTTAGTGGATGAAGTGGTTCTTATTGCACCACAAGTGAAAAAATGACTGAAATAATTCACCAAGAAATCTATCTAAATCTATTTCATGCATTCTATTTATCATGATTTACATTTGGTGAAAGAGATACTTACTACATAACTACTTATAGTGAATGTTTTGGGATATTATACATGTTATCACACAAATTACAAGTTGGGAAAATCTCAACCCAATCTACAAAGGTGAGACAACGATGGGAATACCAACCCACTGTCACCTTAGATAGGTACTCCCCTCACTTTAGAGATGATGTGATCACCTCAAGGGAGGAATCTAGGTGACCCTAGGGGGATTGAGACGAAGTGTGGAGAGATAATGAGAATAACCCCTTATGTCAGTGATGGAAGAATTATGGGATCTTGTAAATGAGTCTTGTGGATGGAAAATGGTTGCCAGAGGCTTGAGTACCTGCACCAAAGTCTCAAACCTACCTGAGACAAGACACATGACCAAGATACAAGATTAATAATAAATTGGACAAGAAAGAGAATATTGTTGTCCAATATTGCAGCAGTAAACAAGAATATATATCAACAAGAATAAAATCGTGTTACTATTAAATTAACCATCCAAAGTACGAAAGAATTATTGGACAATGAAGCACTAAAAGAGCAGATAATGTTCCAATATTTTAGCACAAAATTTGATGGTAAAAGAGGGTTGTTAGATATTGTTTTCAAAGAGTTATAGTAAAAGACAAATGGCTGTAGAAAATATTTGCTACAACAGCAAATTTCAACCATAAAAATTAGCAAGTAAACCGTTAAAAATTTAGCTAATGAGTACTAGAACGATAGTAGTGGCTTCCAAGCAAATTTTCACGATTGAAAAGCAAGTTAAAGTAAGAATTTGAATGTGTTTTTCTGAAGCTCTAATGGCTGTAGATTTTTATTGATTATAACCAGATATCTACTAGGTCAATCAAGGTGCCTTAGTGTCTTGAGCAAGCCTAAGACACTAAGAAAAGATTCCAACTTAAACAAATTTGATATCTCTCAAAATCACGTGTACCAATGCAAGTAATTTATTTCTCCAATGCAAAATTAGACTAGTGCCTTTCCAAATGGGTTATGGAGTCTTCTTGTATTAGGTTAGGTCTACCACTTCTATAGGAGTGCATGCCCTTTTACTCCCCAGAACAAGTATCCCTAACAATGTAAATCTAGGAGGGTGTAATCCCTTTTACTCCTCCTAGCAACCTTCACAATGGCTTATTCAATCAACAATAATGATAAAACTTTGTGGAGGGTGTATTCCCTTATACTCATCCAAGGACGTAGCCAAGAACAACCATGAAATAAGCAAGGATAACTAACAACATGTAGATTTTTCTTACCAATTCCAAGAGAAATGCAAGATAAACCCTTATTCAACAATAAAATTTCATCACCATAGCAAAAGAATAGCCTCTAAGAGATAGCACACCACTTAGCTCCACAATACAAGTATAAATCATAGCATGAGAGAGAGAGAGAGAGAGAGAGAGAGAGAGAGAGAGAGATGAAGTTTTCCCAAGAGGGGCAAAATGTTTACCCAAGTAGCTCTTCTCACATTAGAGAGTTATATAAAATGAAATGATTCAAGCCTTTATTTATACTAGGATTCTAAAAATTGTTTGTCCACTTAAAGTTAGGGTGAACCACAAAATAAGGGGGACATGCCCCTTTATCTTTCCCCTTTACAAAGCAATTTGATTTTATCTTGAATTTTGCACAAAAATAAACCCTAAGGGTGACGTCAACCCCTTCTAAGGTGACGTCAACCCCTTCTAGGGTGATGTCTTGGCATATTTATCAAATCATTGAGAAATAAGAGGAATTCATTGGGCATCCATAGGCCTTCCCTTCATGTGCTAGGGTATTCCATGGTGCAAGGGATCCTCATCATCATAAGGTGCCAACTGTCCATGAAATCATCATCACCACCATCAAACCCTAGCCCTAGTCAAGACGTCGATCCCCAAAGTGTGGTGTAAGGCATCCAAAGGAAAGTCATTGGGCTAGATAGGGCTATGTGTTAGCTCCAAGGTATCCTCTCTTTCCTCTGAAGGAAACACACATCCTCTGTCTTACCTCCAAATTTCGGGTCATGGCATCCAACCTATGGGATTTTTTCCTCAATGAAGGCCCAAGTTGGGCTTGTTCCTCCAAAATGTCCATCAAACAAGTTCCTTCGTAGATAGATGAGTGTTCCCTCCAAGGGTCTCAAGTCAAATGCATCATGGAAATTAAAATCAAATGTAATACAAGAGCCACCTAAACATGTGCATCAAAACTACCTCGTCAAATTAAACAAGTGCTCAAATACCCTATGCAATTTTCCAAGTTTAGGTATGGGAAGGTTTTGAAGGTGACCTATCAGGTGAGTCATTCTTTAAGTCAAGTAGTGTTTCCTAGGTGGACCCTCTCCAAGTCATGTGAAGAAGATGAAGTTGATGGGGTAAGAATTTTGGGCATGGGGTTCATGACATACAAGGGGTTGTATTGTCTCATTTATGGTTGCCTTTATAGAGGGTGTGTTGCACCTTCGTTTTCAATGCATCCTTTTTCCAAGCCCATTTATTTTTCATTAATTAATTAAAGTCTAGAGAAATTGGGTACTCCAAATGGGTAACATAAAACTTGGAGGAAATAACATAATGTCACTTGAATCCGTAGGTACACAGAGTACCATATGGGTAAAGCAAAGGGTACAACACACTTGTGTAGATCCCTCAACAAGTGGGACATTTATATATGTGAAATTTTCTTTTGCGGGTCTTTGATTTTTTAGGAGAAATGTTTCATCGTACTCAAGACCTCTTAGGGTGAGCATATGGAATGGTATAGTTTTTGATTTTATATTTTTCCATTTACATTCCCTCCAGGCCTTCAGTCCCTTCTTCCCTTGAAATGAGGTACAATCCCTTCTTGGGTCAGTACACCTGAAAATCCCAAAAGATAAGGAGATGAAAAGGATGAAGTGTGAAAAATGATAAATATGATCGGGAATGGCACAATGACTCATCAAGGAGACCTCCTAGTAGAAAACATTTCCTCAAGGGTGACCACTTACTAGTGCACAATGTCAACCACCAAGGTGAAATAGGGAAAAGAGCATAATTTCCAAGCAGACATTCTATAATCAAAAGAAGCTTTAAATGCAACATACTCAAATGCCTCAAGTATTAAAGTGACACTTACCACAATACCTGAATTGTACGTCATGGAGCAAGACCCACTTTCTTCCAAAAGAAAGTTGATGTGGCGAATGTCATCATGACGAACCGAGAATGTGTGATGGTGAATTGGGTCTCTATGTGTGTGTTACAAGGAAAATCTCTCTATGGCTAGGGGTAAACCAAAATAGAACGAAATGACTGCAGAAATCAACTCTAATATCAAGTATTCTATATAAGAAAACATATTAAAAATACAAGATAAGAGGCTTACCTCGTCTAGACATTCGATGAAGTCCATCGTTGAGCACTTGATCCAAAGCAATATACCTGTAACTAGTCCTCAACAACCAAGAAACGCAAGCATATGGTGATAATATATAATGTTAGCACATTCAATAACATAATCCATCAACATTCATAACAAATACGCCTATGGAATAATAATTCAAATATTTGTGAGATATTAATTGGACGAGAAAAGAGTTTTTCTATTAATATATAATCAACGTAAGTGAATGAGTTACAAAATTATGTGTCAGCACGGTTTGGAACCAAGGAACTAAGTTCCTTCCAGCTAGGCCTCCACCACTTCAATCCTCCACCAAAGGAAAGCTCATATAAGAGAGACAATGGAGTTCTCAATCAATAAGGGAAGAGCTTGGGGGATGAACAATGTGTTCAGACTTAAAGGACAAAGGGATGCAGACTCAATGTGAAGTGAATAATTTCTCTAGAGTAACTTTGCTCTCAAAGTTGAATTATTTCTCCTCTTTTCCATTGCTTAGATTTGGCCCATTTATAGCCTTCAAGTGGAACTGAAGGGCCAAGTTAGAATGTTTCCAGTATATGGAAGGCCAAGGATCATTGATCTCGTGACATGACATGGAAACCCAACACCATTTTTCAATTTTGGGCACATTTCCCGATGTATGCGAGTTGTAGTGGTGCAACCTGCGTATACACATGTTGTATAGTAGGCAGGGCGCGTATATGTGGAAAAATTATCTTTTTAGCTCTGGGATTTGCAAAAAGGGACTTCAAGTCTACACAGGGAAATGGAAAAAGGCCCTCTGTGCAAGATTTCATGGGGTGAGTCAAATATTGCTATAACAGTGTGCATGTGGATGTTGTCAGTCATTTGTCTCTCGGTACTCCATGTTTGCAACCTAAGGGCCTCGAGACATCATCTCCTTAATTATCCCTAGAAATTGGGGATAACATATGTCTCCTACTCGAGGACATGTACTTGTCCTAGAGTGCAAGAGAACCTCAACATCTCCTAGTTAGACATGTGACTACACTGAAACATTAAACCATAAAATCTAGGGTGGCTCACTCACCCTTTGTTCATATAATCAAAAATCAAAATTTCAAAATTAACAACTAATATAGAAAAGAAAATTTTGCATTTCTCATATAATATGATGAAAGTGAAAATATATGAACCAATAATGCAAGTAGAGAAAAATGAAAATAAAAAATGAAATGCAACTAAGGTACCATGAACAATCAAGATGCCAATGCAAGAAAGAAATATGACCTACCTACTTACTTGGGGCATGTGCCCTGAAGAAGTCAAGTACCATATGGGAAATAATGTTTGAGGAGGGATCCTTTCACCAGTAATGGTATCCTCCTCCCCTATGTCATGGAAAAATAGAAAGAGTCTAATTGTGACACCCTGTTTCCCCCAGTTTGTAAATATAAATATAAATGGCCAAAAGACTATGGAAAACTTTATATGTGTGAATATTGACTCGATGGACCTTTGTTTGAAAGGTAAACGAATGTAAACCTAATTATTTACTAAGAAAATGGACAAGTGTTGCATGACTAATGGAAGGGCAGGGTGAAGGGGACCAGGAATGGTTGTGTTAACCTTCACCGAACCAGTTCTTACTGGATTTAATTGCTCAAGACCAAAACCATCCTTTGACCCAGAAATGAATTACAGTCAGGTTGGTGGGTGGGAAGACCTCCTCAAGAGTTAATGAGGGATGGGGTGTGTAAGCACTCATCCGTAAGGCTTCCAGAATTGACCGCTGACTGGGACTTCAGGCCACACGCGACCCTTGTGAAAGAGGGGAGAAGGGCAAGTGTGGTGGGGGGAAGGGAAAACGGGCCTGCAAAGAGTGCAGAGACGGGAAGTGAATCTTAGGGATTCAAGGAAGAATGGAAAAACTAAGCATTCTGGACACTGAAAATGGAAGAGAAGGTTATGATATAAGATGATAAAAGAGGCTAGTCCTCCTTTGTTGGTATCATGTAAACCATTGCCAGGATCCTGCAGGAAGAGGAGAGTAACCTTTGTCCCTATTGTGTCTGAGTGAGAAGGAAAGGTTGTGTTGCAAAGCATCGTGGTCTAGCTCGGGGGTGTCTAGTGGTAAATCCGTTTGGAGTGACTGATCCTACGGTTGGGTGGAAACAGGAACCCCTTCCAGTAGTCGCTTCACATTGTCTGATTCTGATAAGTCTTTTCTTGGCCTTAATTGTTGAGTTAGAATGATGAATGATTTCTTTGTTTTTATGCATCTCTCTCTCTCTCTATATGCATGTATGAACATCTCTGTGTGAAATGGATATGTTATGTGTATGCTTCCATCTCCTTGGGAACTTACACTTCCCAATGATAAACTGTATGCCCAGATTCACTCCGGAGGGCTTCCCGGACATAAGTCATAAAATGGTAGAGATAGGAAATATCGTGTAGACCTGAAACCACCTATTTGAAGAGAATAATTTCCCCTGACCCCCCTTGCCATTTGAATTTCTAGAACCAAATCCCTAACCCGTTCGGGGTGAGAACTCAGGAAAATAGTGATAGGAAAATATCGAAAGGAAAAGGTTTTCCTTGTCTAAAGGACAGACGGACAAGATCTGTCTAGAAGGAGCCAAGGGCTATCATGGTCGTTGGCTATGGGAAAGAGCACGGGAGTTAACCCCTCTAGCCCCTCGGATCTACGAGTTTTGAGTTCACGTATCGAGAATATTATGGGTTGGTGTGACCAAAACCTCTGAAACCCGAAGTCGCGAAGTAACGTGGACTGTTGGTCTATGGATCCTTCGGGACCCACCTCGACCGTTGTATCTGCGAGTTCGGATTTTGCGCACAGGGAGAGAATAAATCCCGTTCGTCGAATCTATGCACGGAGGACCATAGCTGTGAGATCCAGAGGAAAGTGCACAAGGTCTAACCCTTTGAAAGTGCACAGGAGAGTGGACTTTTGCGAAGTCCTGAAGTTTCGAAGTTAATCGAAACCGTCCATCGTCAGAGGATAGGTGGTAGAAGATCCAGGAGTTTGAGGATTCAGACCTCGGAATATTTGCAAGGAGCAGAGGTGAATACCCGAGGAGATGGGATCCGCAACAATCCTAGCAGTCCGTCGAGAAGGGACACGTGGCGAGAGATCAACATTTCACTGACTCACAACTCGAGAAGTCAGAGATAGGAGTCGTGAGAACTTGTGAAGTCTGAGTTTGCGATTTGATCGCAACCGTCGATCAAAGGGAGGGCGTGGACCATTGATTGTCCAAGGAGATATCGAGGATTTGGAGAAGGGAGGTGAGTGGCCCTCCAACTTCACGAAATGCAAAGTCCCTATTCGTGAAGAGTTGATCTAAGTCGTTGGGTCGCGAGAGATTGAGGACCGCTGATCTGACATTGGGAGTTCGGATTTTGGGATTCTGAGGAAAGGAGACGGACTAATTTCCATCTTCGTGATACACGAAGTCTTGAAATGCTTTAGGTTTGGGCCCTGATTCATAACGGGGGGGTCACATGGATAGAGATTAAGGAACAGAGCTAGCACTGGGCTAGGCTCTTAGTTCGGGAGTTCGGGAGTCGGGTGAGTCAAGTTTGGCTCATATGTGAATACCCGACGACAGAAGTCATGAAGCACCTTTTAGTTAGGCTTGTGGTCATGGGTAGTGGTCACATGGAGGAGGCTTGTGCCTGGTGCTTGTTCGCACGGGAGAACAAAAACGAAAATTTAGAGGCTTTACACTATAGTAGCTCCTTCAAAGGGGCAGGTGTGTTACAAATTGGTATCAGAGCATGGTTATAGAACTTGGCCTGTTTGGGCTCATGGACAAGTTGCGTAAAGACCACATTAAGGGGTTTAAAGGGTGATATCCTACCTTACTCGCTCCCTAAAAATTCAGGTTAAGCCCTTATTATAGAAAAGAATGACAACTTATTGTTGTGTGTGTATATATTTAAGAAATATGAATTATGTGTTGGTTATGAACTAATATAGTGTTAGCTAACAACAAGTGTTTTGTCTGCACTCAAGCGGTCAATCAATCGCGAGAAACTACAATCATATAGAATGGTGACATGCCAAAAAGTGGGGGATGGCTCCCACAATAGAGATGAAGAGTCTGATGATAGAAGGGTGGTAGAGACCTGTAACATGTCCACTACCTAAATAATAAAAAATTTCATTCTTCCTCAAGGAACAGAATCCCCGAAGTCCCGCGGGGGTCTAGTGCGGGCTAGTTCTTCCCTGTTCACCATCCCTGTGATTGTGGGTTAGGACCACAGGCCAAATAAACCAGGTGCCTTTCACAACTCGTGACTTTGCGAGTCGTGAATCAAAGGCCTTCCAGTTTTCTTCACAAATCGCCGATACCCGAGATCACGAAATGGGTATAGTTTCCTTCTGTCAGCGTCCGCTATGCATGACCGTCGGCTAGGCTAAACTCTAGCTCCTCTCGCTACTCGTGACTTCGTAAGTCCAAGTGTTGGGCTTTCGTGCCCTTCTCCCGTGAATCCCCAAGACACGAGGAGTCAATGGAGCATTGACTCCCTTCTCTAGACGAGGCGGGTCCACCCGTCAATCACGCGGGCCCCACCTTGAAGTGTGGCCATGTGTTCCCTCATGCTTGGCTCTCGGTACTTCGCTACTCGTGACTTGGAGCGTTCAAGCTTTGGGTTCTTACCTCGCGAATTGCCGAGGTAGCGAGATCCCTGTATCTCTGCCACCTGTCCTCTTCGGATGGACGGTCCTAATCATCTCGTGGCTTCGCCACTCGCGACTCGAAGCCTCCAAACTTTGGGCTCTTACCTCGCGAACCTCCGAGGTAGTGAGATCCCTGGATCTCTACCACCTGTCCTCTTCGGATGGACGGTCCTGATCATCTCGTGGCTTCGCCACTCGTGACTCGGAGCCTCCAAAATTTGGGCTCTTACCTCACTAACCGCCGAGGTAGTGAGATCCCTGGATCTCTTCCAGCTGTCCTCTTCGGATGAACGACTCACAGTCTCTCGCCACTTCGCCGCTTCGCGACCTCGCGTCTCGCGACTTTTAACACCGAATACTTGGGCGTTCACCCTGCGAGCTCCCGATTTCGCGAGATCTTCTCTATCTCGGCCACCTGTCCTCCCCAGATGGATAGCTCACAGTCTCTCGCCACTTCGCTGCTTCGCGACCTCGCGTCTCGCGACTTTTAACACCGAATACTTGGGCGTTCACCCTACGAGCTCCCAAGTTCGCGAGATCTTCTCGATCTCGGCCACTTGTCTTCCCCAGATGGACGGCTCACAGTCTCTCGCCACTTCTCCGCTTCGCGACCTCGCGTCTCGCGACTTTTAACACCAAATACTTGGGCGTTCACCCTGCGAGCTCCCGAGTTCGCGAGATCTTCTATATCTCGGCCACCTGTCTTCCCCAGATGGACGGCTCATAGTCTCTCGCCACTTCGCCGCTTTGCGACCTCGCGTCTCGCGACTTTTAACACCGAATACTTGGGTGTTCACCCTGCGAGCTCCCGAGTTCGCGAGATCTTCTCGATCTCGGCCACCTATCCTCCCCATATGGATGGCTCAAATCCATTTTACCCCTATCCACAAGGGCTTAACCCTCGTTTATCTCCCTATAGATCTGACAACTGTCGGGTTCCCTAGCTAAGATCTGACGGTTCAGATCGGTCCCGATGCCGCACCCTTTCTCACTGCTCTTTGGACGTGGACAAACCAACGGTTCAGATGTTCTCATGGATTCTAGGTTCTACAATTCGGATTTCCTCGCTATTCACGAAGATAGAGGAAAAAGTGGTTAAGGCAA
>JASDQU010013703.1:29181-39700 GCA_032191745.1 Picea mariana
AGAGAGAGAGAGAGAGAGAGAGAGAGAGATGAAGTTTTCCCAAGAGGAGCAAAAATTTCAGCCAAGTAGCTCTTCTCACATGAGAGAGTTATATAAAATGAAATGATTCAAGCCTTTATTTATACTAGGATTCTAAAAAATGTTTGTCCACATAAAATTAGGGTGAACAAAAAAATAAGGGGGCCACGCCCATTTATCTTTCCCTTTACAAAGAAATTTGATGTTATCTTGAATTTTGCACAAAAAGAAACCCTAAGGGCGAAGTCAACCCCTTCTAGGGTGACGTCTTGGCATATTTAGCAAATAGTTGAGAAATAAGAGGAATTTGTTGGGCCTCCTAAGGCATTCCATTCATGCACTAGGGTATTCCATGATTCAAGGGATCCTTCTCATCATAAGGTACCAAGTGTCTATCAAATCATCATCACCACCATCAAACGCTATCCCTAGTCAAGACGTCAATCCCCAAAAGTGTGATGTAAGGCCTCCAAAGGCAAGGCATTGGGCTAGATAGGGATAGGTGTCAACTCCAAGGTCTCATCTTATTCCTACAAAGGAAACATACACCCTTTATATTTCCTTCAAAGTCTAGGTCATGGCATCCAACCTGTGGGCGTTTTTCCCCAATGAAAGCCCAAACTGAGCTTGTTCCTCCAAAACATCCATCAAACAAGGTCCTGCAAATATAGATGGTTTCCCCCTCCAAGGGTCTTGAGTCAAATATATCATGGCAAGTAAAATCACATTTAATACAAGAGCCACCTAAACATGTGCATCAAAACTACTTCATCAAATTAAACAAGTGCTCAAAGACCCTATGCAATTTTCCAAGTTAAGGTATGTGAGGGTTGTCAAGGTGACCTATTGGGTGAGTCATTCCTTAAGGCAAGGAGTGTTTCCTAGGTGGACCCTCTCGAAGTCATGTGAAGAATATGAAGTGGATGTGGTAAGACTTTTGGGAATGGGGTTCATGACATACAAGGGTTCATATTGTCTCATTTATGGTTTCCTGTGTAGAGGGTGTGTTGCGCCTTCGTTTTCAATGCATCCTTTTTCCAAGCCCATTTATTTTCCATTAATTAATTAAAGTCTAGAACAATTAGGTACTCCAAATGGGTAACATAAAACTTGGAATAAGTACCACAATATCACTTGAAGCTAGAGGTACATAGAGTGCTATATGGGTAAAGAAAGGGGTATAACACACTTCTGTAGATCCCTCAACAAGTGGGACATTTAGATATGTGAAATTTTCTTTTGCAGGTCTTTTATTTTTTAGGAGAAACATTTCATCATTCTCAAGACCTCTTTGGGTGACAATCTGGAAGGTTATAGTTTTTTCTTTTATCTTTTTCCAACTACATTCCCTTTGGTCCTTCAGCCCATTCTTCCCATGAAATGAGGTACAATCCCTTCTTAGGTTAGTACACCCAAAAATCCAAAAAGATAAGGAGATTAAAAGGATGAAGTGTGAAATATTATAAGTATTATCGGGAATGGAACAATGAATCATCAAGGAGACATTGTAGTAGCAAACCTTTCCCCAAGGGTGACCACTTACTAGGGCACAATGGAAACCACCAATATGAAACAATGCAAATAGAATAATTTTCAACCAGACGTTCTATAATCAAAAGAAACTTTAAATGCAACATACTCATATGCCTCAAGTATTAAAGTGGCACTTACCACAATAATTGACTTGTACGTCATGGAGAAAGACCCATTGTCTTCCAAAAGCAAGATGATGTGGTGAATGTCATCATGACAAACCAAGCATGTGTGGTGGTGAAGTGGGTTTATGTCTGTGCATGTGGACACTACCAGTCATCTGTCTCTTGGTACTCTATGCCTGCAACCTGAGGGCCTAGAGACATCATCTCCTTAGTTATCCCTATAAATTGGGTATAATGATACCATACAAATTTATAGTAAGGTCGTCTTTGCATATTACCGTCTCTCTCTCTCCCTATATGCAAAATGATTTCTAAACTATGAAAAATGCACGAAACTAAAACTACAAATTACCCAATTCCTTTAGCATTCCCCCGACAATGACACCAAAAATGTCAGGCATTTTATATGTTTAAATCCTATTACATTTAATTATCAATCTGAGAGTTCATAAACTTGTGAAATTCAAGAAAAGTATGTGCATAATTAGATTATTTGTAGTATGATCTACCTAAAATGCATATGGAAAATAAATAAAGATAAATGAATTTGACTGTAGAAATGAAACACACCATACTTCATCAACTCAAATAAAATTAATTCAATCTTAGCAATGACCATGTACTTGAACACCACCATGCTTACTAAGACCCTGATGTCACCAAGTTATCTTTTGATATGGATGAAACTTTTTCTTTCCATGAATCATTACTACTATTGTTGGTAAGTTTTGTTAAAAGAAACATACTTAAATAAAGAAATTACATTTTTCATGAAAACAAATTACAAAATGAATTGAAAACATATGAAATAAAAGACTACCATCATATATTTGGAGTGAGTTCAATTCTCCCAAGAACAAGGTAGAAAAATACTCTACAACAAAACAAACTAAATATAGACATATTCTCCAAGAGTCCTTCCTTTGGAATGGATATGACACTCTTAACATATCTCTCATGTGGTTACAACCAATTGTTAATAATTAGCAAGTAATATCTCTAGAAATATTCCCACAAATCTCTCTAAAATATTTGATAACAAATATTCCATGATTCTTCTCCATCCAAGATACTTGAGTGATCCTCTAAAATATTCATCAAATCTTCAAAGGTTGAATGGAAAATTCTAATTTGAGGCTAATTGGCAAAATTTGGCATTGTTGGAATCTCCAAATATACCTATAAACATCACCAAACTCACTCAACTTTCAACGATAAGTGAAAACATGTTATTTTTCTAATATTTAATCATAAACTCACTTAAAATACTAAAATAAATGCATTGGAAAATATGAAACCTAATCCAACATATAAACATTAAAATGGTCTTGATACAAGGTTACGGACAAGCATAAAATGATTAAAAGTCAAGGAAAAGATTGGTTAAAAAATGGCATTTCGGTGACCCAACAACAAGTTGTCTAGAGTAGAGACTTATCAAAGGGTTTTAATGGTAGAATTATGGTACCTTGTGAAAAAGGTGGTTGTACGACTTACATATCCCAAATATATAGTAGAACACAACAAGAAAGAAGTGAACATAAAAAAAAATCCTATTGAATCTAGTGAAGGACCACACAGTCCCTCATATTGCTAGGAAAAAGACTCCTAGAAATATGTGTGACACCTTGGGAATCCTGTACCAAAGTGTGAATGTATCCAAGAAGAAGCTATTAAGAAACAATACCACCACTACATGCATGTTAAAAAAAAATATGGTAGTAATCTTTCTCATGAAGACAATATAACTAAGAGATAAAATTTATATGGTTAGGGACATATTTGATGATAGTGAGCTAATTTAGATTTCTCTAAATTCATTTAGTCCACTAGGTCACCACTTTGTCTAGGTTATATGTGGTCTGGAGAAGTTACCAAAATTTGAGTAGTTGTCAAATGCTTTCATTATAGAGGAGTCAAGATTACATTAAGTATGAACTAGTTATGAGGATGTTCCATACATTCCCTCATTGAAAAGGTGAGAAAAGGAGGAAAGAAAGGATATAGTAAGGGTCATAAGAAGAAAGAAGACTCGGGGTCTTCTAACAAGAAGATTAAGTATTTGAGCCGTATCAAGTGCTTCAAGTACAATAGGCATGGCCAATATGTTTCTCAATGTCCTGAGAAGAAGAAGGGAAAGGGTAAGAAGTAATAGAAGTAGTACAAATGATCTGTAGGAAGTGTTGGAGATTCGAGAGTGGATAGGTTGATTATTAGGCTTGATACAACCTTTTCCATGGTGTCATGCCTTTACACCAACACAATTTAAGGTGTTGGGTGGTGTCTTGATAGAGAAGCCTTCAGACAAATGAATCCAAATAGATTATCCTTCTTCAAGTTCTAGGAATGAGATAATGGTAGGAAAGTGGACCTCGGTGATGATGACAAGTATCTAATGACTAGTTTAGGATATATCTCATTCCACATGTTATCAAAATAAGTGTTGAATCTACATGAGGTAATGTATGTTACTAGTATGACTAAAAGTTTCCTTTCAGTTTCTTGTCTAATATATATGTGTAGGGATGAGTTTGACAATGAGGAAGTGACTGTTATAATTCAAAACCCAGATCCTAGTCAAGTTTTGGATAGGATTCATAGAGGGTTGCCTTTATATACCATTAATACATCTAGTAGAGAAGAAAGATTTGTTGACTAGTAGTGACAATTTGTGTGAGCTTTGGCACATAAGATTTGGTCCCTAAAGCATGGTTCCTTATCTCTTGTGAAGGACATGTTGGTTGGATTCCCTAAATTCAAGGTGGAGAAGAAAGGGATGTGTAAGAGATATGCACTTATAAAGAATGACAAGGCTTCTTTCCCAAGAAGTGAGCACAAATTGAGAGGGGATTTGTTTTTTATCTAATTCATTTATATGTCTATGGACCCATGTAATCATATTTATTGACAAGTAAGATCTATTATGTTACTTTCATTAATGATTCTTCTAGAAATACTTGGATACATTTTATGAAGACCAAGGATGAGGAATTTAAAATGATCTCCAAGAGTTTAAAGATCTCAATGAAAACCATACATCTAGGAAGATCAGGCATTGAGATCAGAAAATGGAGGGGAATATACCTTCAATAACATTGAATCCTTTTGTATAAAAGTAGCCTAGCAAGATGTAGTTAATAGTATCCTACAAAGTGCAACGAAATGGGGTTGTAGAGAGAAATAACATGTCCATAGTAGAGATTGCTAAGTATATGGTTTATGACTTAGATCTACCCAATAGATATTCCCATGTCCATTTGGGGAAAATAATGTTGTATTGCAATCTACATACTGAAAAAATGTCATTATAGGGTGTTGAAGGACAAGACTCTAGAGGAAGCATTCACAAGGGAGAAACTAGATGTTTCTCATTTCATGATGTTTCGAAGTTGGGAATACATTCATGTTTTATAGGAGAAGAGGAAAAAGATCTAGTTTGAAGGGTATTATAGTTGTCTACAATGAGTCCTCTAAGCTTACAAGATCTATGTTCCATCTCAAAGGAAGATAGTAGTCAGTCGGGATGTGAAGTTTGATGAGCATGCATGATCTTCCAAGTCTCAAGAGCTCCCAATAATGATTGAGGAGAAGTCAACACTTGTTTCCCCAAGTGGTGATCCATAGATTTTAAGGATTTCACATTTAGGTATATAGGGTATAGTACAAGTATAGAGATAGATTTATCACGCAATAGGTATAACATTAGTGGATCACTACTATAAAAATATAGAAAACAAAAACTGGAAGAATTTCATCAATATAGAGAATTTCCTTTGGTGCAACGAGAGTATGAATTTCGTTTCTCTATCTTAGAATGCTTGAGACAACATAATGATGGAGGGTAGTGAAAAAAATAAATAAATAGAAAACTATGCATAGACATGTAACACCAATGTATATATGCTTTACCTATCACTCATATTTGGGATTGTCTAAAGGATGAGGCTATTATTTTTTTCTTCCAAACCTACAAGCAAAGATAGGGATGGCTCTAAATAACATAAAATTAGAGAAATTTAGAAATAACAATGACTATTAATCGGATTATTTTATCTCCATTGGATCTCTCTGTACAACTATTGTATTCATTTGATGGCGAGTGAAGCAAGTTAGCAAACCAGGTAGACTTGTGTAGGGTTTCAAGCTATGTGTGAAGGGAGAATGACAGGAAAAAGAGTACATGAATGGTACCGCAAGAATCAGATGGGTCAGGCAAGATATGTTCCTATGCTCATTCCAGAGACAGAGGATAGGGGGAACCACTAACTTTCAAAGATGCAGTGTTGGGAAAGGAAAAAAAAGATGAGGATACAAAAATGGTGGGTGTAGGAAAGGGTACTAGTGTTGGTACTACCGAGTCGAGAAACATGATCTGACAAACACAAAGTCACTGGTTGCATGCACAAACAAAGGAAAACCCAAGGTATGAGGTTACTTCTCCTAGAATTGGTAACTATATACAACACTTGAATGATCATGCTATAATAGGAAAAATTTTGATATTTGGCCATCGAAAAGATTTCTAATAGGTTGGGTGAGTTCCCAGTGGAAGGTAAAGGGTCAAGTGGATTTAAAGCTAGGATCCAAAGGTTTTTTCACAACAATCTTTTCTAACCCTTCGGATAAGATAAGATCTTTGAACAAGGCCCATATTTCTTCAATTTTTCAAGCCTCCATCTCCTCTACTAGACAAAAAGATTTGCTATAGATAAAGAGGAATTCACAGTGGCCCTAGTCTGGATAAGATTGTACTAGTTTCCATAAGAATTCTAGGAAATAGAGACCCTAGAAGGAATAGGAAATACCCTAAGATCATTCATCAATATATTTGAGGTCACAAAGATGGCTAAATATACTTTGTACACTCAAATCTGCGTCTACATGAACGTGGTAGGAGCTCTCCCAGGGGAATTAATAGTGTCATACTAGGACAATAAATGGAGCCAAATCTTAGACTATGAGAATATCCCCTTTAGGTGTATAAAGTTCCATGTTCGTGGTCATATGTTCAGATGTTTTCCCCTAAATATAAAGTAGGATGACAATAAACCTAAAGAAGGAACAAATGCAAAAGGATTCGCCAAGATTCAAGGGAAGTGTAAGGCGGGGTGAAGACCTTGAAAACTGATGACAAAGGAAGAATATAAAAAAAAAAAACACAATTAAATCCTTGGAGGAGAACAACCAATAAATTGTGGAGCAAACCCATGACGAGACAAAGAAAAAGGAAGCAAAAATAGAGGAAACAACAATGAAATGTCGGAAACAAGATCTAAAGTAAAATCCAGTGGATAATAAAGAAAGAGAACTAGAAATGAAAGATCAAGAACATCAAGATCTAGATTGAAAGGAGCGAGTACAATAGGAAGGAAACCAAGAAATGGAAATGGAAATGGTGGAAAGTAATACAAATCCTTGAGGCAAGACCAAGAAGAACAAGAAATAAATCAAATGACTATAAGCCAACTCACCAATCTATAAGGTGAATCACAGGAAAGTAAGGGTAAGGATATAGGGGTGGGGATATTATCACTAGCCTCAAGTAGTATGGGGGTAAAAACTGACCCTATGAATATCCTTAATAAAATCCCCAGTGAAGAGAAGAAGAGGGGGAGAAAACTGTATAGACAGGTCATAGAATAAAAAAGAGCCCATTTCATGGACTCATGAAAAATGGTAGGCCATCAAAAAAGATATTTCCAAACCCCAAAAAAGTAACCTTATGAAGCTCATATCATGGACTATGTCAGGTTTGAATTCCCCACCCAAACATGGACCGTTAAAAAAAATGAATTACATAGGAAAAAGAAAAGGTTGTTCTAATTCAAGAAACAAAGTGTGATAAGGAGGCGATGGTCAAAATCACAAAGAAAGTTTGGAAAAATTGTGAAGTAGAAGTGGTTGGTTCGAAAGGAGCCTTAGGAGTCCTAGATATTATGTGGGATCCCATGAAATGGAGAATGGATTTTTTCTCCAACCTTCTAAGAATATTAACGATGAGTTTTGCTGAGATCGAATCTCAAACCCAGGGATTCATCTCAAAATCCTATGGCCTATTAACTCCCTAGCTCAAGCGAGGTTTTTTGGAATCCCTGAATCACCTAGGGGCCCTTTTACAAGGCCATCCCTGGTCCATGGGGACAAATTTAATATTATCACATCAATATTGGAGAAAAAAGGAGGGATTAGACATTTGGAGGGTGAAAGAAAAGATTTTTGAGAGTGGTTAGAGAATTCTAGGATAATATATATCCAAACCAACAATGTTCTGTTTACTTGGAGCAACAGAAGAAGAGTAGAAAAAAAAATCTCAGTTAGGCTAGATATATTCTTGACTTTTGAGGCATTGTTTCAAGATCAACACGCAATATCGATGGAAGTCCTTCCCTTCTACGTTTCAGATCACTGGATGATCAATCTTTCTTGGGAGGAGAAAATAACCCCTCGACCAAAGCCTGTCTGATTTGAAAATTTTGGATGGACCTGTTGGCAACCCTACATGATTTTTTCCTTTTAAAATGACAAATAAACAATTCCTGTAGCTGCCTACGCTTCGTCATGTAAATATTTGAAGGTGATTTTTAGGTTATAAAAATGATGTTTGATTTTTTTTAATATTTTTATTTTTGCGTTTTTATACTTCATTCATGACTGAAAGCATGAATGACGTATTAAAACTTCAAATCATATTTTAATTTAAAAAATAAGGCTTGGTCTTGAAAGGTTCAATATGTTTTAAACCTCTTCTACTGAAGGTTGTTTTGCTTTGAACTCATAAAGGAAACACTTGTTTTAAGACTGTCCTTGGATTGAAAGTTATACCTTGGATACTTCGTATACCAAGAATCGTTTAACAAATAAACTATAGGTGTGTTTCATTTAAGATTCATGGTAAGTCAACTTTGGTTTTAAATCTCAATATACTTTTGGCTTGTAAAGAACATCCTCTCCTAACCTTACCAGCTTGACTTCAACCTTTGTATTTAATGAGATTGAAACACAACTCGGTCGTACCCTGTACTCTGTTTGAAGTGGTATTACATATCGACAGATCCATCATTACAAACTGAGATCTTCAATCACACCCTGTACTCAAAGCATTCATTATTTGAAATGAACGAATTTTCGTGGCTTGAAACCCCTTATGCTTTCATTCTGGTCGTGCTAGGGTAATGGTGAGTTTTATTCCTTTGGTTTTTGCCCCGGTTTCCTCTGTTTTTGAAACCCTTCATGCTCACAGTGAATTATATCTGCCTTCGTAGCTGTCTGTCCGAACTCTTATGGCCCCTGTTATCCGTGTCGAACCAAATGGCTCCCAAACCTTGCTTCTATATAACAATGCGAGTGAAGACCTTAAGAGTCAGGGTTGGGTTGAGTTTCTCAAGAAATTTGAGGGTTACAACTTGCAAGAAGCCCAGGAGTTCGCCCTCTCTTTCGATGGATGTCGAGCCAAAGTGGGTGATGTTCAATTAGAAATCACCAAGGAATTTTTGAGCGAGGCAACGGGTCTTCCCCTTACCGGGAAAAAATGGTTTAATAATTCCAAGTTGGAGGAGGTGCCATGGAGTCTGTTTGTTACCTCTTGAAAAATCCAGTGCTATGACAAAGGTATGCCAATTTCTCTATTGAAAGATAGATGGCATGGGTTACTGGTTGTTTTAAGGCAATTTGTTACTTTTGAAGGATGCTAAGAGCTTGTTTTAGTTTACCACATAAGACTTTTAATGCACTTCATCGGTTTTCAATTAAACATGTCATTTTATTTATTGAGGAGTTTATATAAAATGGCTAAGAGATATAAAAGGCAGAGTTTGAATTCTAGTTTATTCCACCATGGGTTAATTAGGTTGTTGTTAGTCCATCATTTGAAACTACAGGGTGACGATTGGGATACTTTCCTAACTCGCAATAGCTTTGTTGCACTTAACCCTGTAGAGATTCATGTGGTTGATAAGCTTATGATGGAAAAGCCTCCTTTTCCTTACATTGACAGACTAGATTTATTAAGTGAAGAACCCTATGAAAAGGGTACGCTTGATAAACCTATGTTCAAGCAACATGATGCTGACCCTAGGGTCATTGAATCTCCTAAGCATGAGAAGTATGTTTGCCCCAATGCCATTGCAAAGACCATAAATAAGCACTCGCGCAAACTGTCAAAGAACAATTCGGACATATGGTTTAATAACAAAAGAGATGGGAGATTAATCTTGAGGAGCTTACGAAATAAATCAAAAGCTCATGTGATATCGATTAAAGCGATCAAGGTCCATGAAAGGTTTGATTCCGAGATCGAAAATTTCTTGGCAGGGGAACCCTAAATCGGATCTCAGTCAGATTTGCGATTTTGTAGATAACCTGCCACCATGTCTGAAACATAAAAAATATTTTCTAGGGATCAAACTCAGTCAAAAACCCATAGTGGACAGTGGTAGTTGTTCAAGGATAAATTCGTGAGTGCGGACACAGACCAATCTCCACAGATCCACCCGGATCTGGAACAAACCGTGACAGAATACTACTCTTTCCCTAGTTCTAAAGTGTTGAATGGACAAGAGAGGAAGGATGATATACTTACTTGTGAAATCTCTCTTTATCTCTGTTGATCCTCGCTCTGCTACGATGCTCTTGCGTCGTCCAATCACAACAACACAAACCAATCACAACAAAAGCATTAATATGTTCAAAACTGTAGACTATACATGTGATCAAGGAATCATGTAATAAGATGACATCATCATTATGGGAAAGGGACATATTCATGTATTATATTAACTGAAAGAGAAAAATACAACCTGAGCCTTGATGTCGTAGATCCCCTTTCAACGGCTTCTAGCTTTGAC
>JASDQU010013703.1:58773-91316 GCA_032191745.1 Picea mariana
CGAGGAAACTTCTGTATCAATTCTTTACTGCATCTTTCTCTGCTTCTCTGATTAATATATCTTCTGATTTGAACTGCAGAGACACATCTTCTCAACACTCTTCCTCGTTTATATAATCTTCAAAATGGTGTGAGAGTGATACACTGTGTCCCTTTGTTTGGACCATCGCACCTCTTCATTTAACTTAACCATAATCATTGTTTTATCATTTTTACCATGAAGGATTTTCATAAATTGATCACAGTTATGGATCAATTTCATATTTTTAACTTGATCCGGAATCTATGCAATTAATTTACAGAAACTGAGTTCTGCAAAGGTGCTACCTTCAAATCATTACATGTGACCGATTGATACAAAACCATGGGCTTTATCAAATTTAGCGACGTATTATATTCAACCTTTTAAATCTCTTATTCTATATGACCAATGACAATGACCAGATGCTAGGCCAATCGAGTGCTTGAGAACTTATCAATTAATGATCACGATTTAATCCCTTGATGAGATGGAAGATAGTCGAGACATCAGGATTTCAACTTTTCAGTTTTTCAAATAAGATCGGACAGTTTATTTTGTGGAACCAGATCAATGGTCAGATTTGATCCTTACACCCATCCTTTCATATCTTAATTCGATGGCTAGGACTTAATCAAGAATTGATATGGATGGCTACCATTTACTTCATGACATCATGCTTTGTGTGATTATGACATGTAGTCAGGGTAGTGGAGTGTGTCGTGTAGGCAGGGTAGTGGAGTGTGGCGGCGGAGCATGGAGGTGGTATGGAATAGTGGTTTGGTGGTTTACTCAGAGGGGGGGGGTAGGCAGTAAGTGGTAAGGAGTGAGGGGGATCCGAGTTAACAGGAACGTGACACATTATGAGGGCCCCACACAGGAAAAACCACCAACTTGGACACCCCCCCTCCCCCAACCGTTAAAGGATGAAAGGTCTGGGGGGTCCGATATTCCCCGTCGATCGTAGATCTGAGTGCCCGATTATCATCTGCTAATATTAGCGTGCCCTTTAACATAAAGCGCCAAAACTGTCATGTCACCGCTCTTTGTAATTTTACCCTTTTTTCACCAACCGTAGATCTATTTGGCGAGTGACCATCGACGATCGATGTGAATTGTAAGTGAATTAATTCATCACCCAAGCTCTGCCTGCATATCAATGGTCTTGATCTGATCTGATCATTGACTAGTCCTCCAACGATTCATATGAGATTCACCGTGCCATCTCTTTTGATCTTTGATCTTCATTCTCTCATGCTCCTGAGCTTTAATCTCCGCATCTCATCCAATTGTTTGACATCAACCATTATATGCTAACATAATATTTTTGATATCAATGACAATTCGTCATACCAACTTATCATCACATCAATGATATCGACTATTGACATCAATGACAATATATTAATGACACTATATCCAACAATCTCCCCCTTTGTCATTGATGGCAACATTCAAACTTCATAATGAATCTCCCCCTGAGATGTTGCATCTCTCCTCTGAAGTTATTATTCCCCTTTGAAATCAATGGAAAATGGTTGCTTCCCTTATGGTAAAGCTCTGTTTGTCTGTATACTTTTGACTAGAATTTAAAAATGGAGAACTCCTCCTACAATCATACTTTTCTTTTCATACTGAATGACTCCTTTTGACTTTGATTATTGTCTCCCCTTGATTTGGTGCCAATTGATGCATTTTTTTTTTTAGAGATTTATGTTGGAAGAAGGATTACTCCCAACTTTTTCTTGAGATATTCAAATACATATCTGCTTAAGGGTTTTGTGAAAATATCTGCCACCTGTTCTTGTGTTGGAACATATTCCAATTTAATGTTCTTATTTTCAACCTGATCTCTTAGATAGTGGTATTTTATGGGAATGTGTTTTGATTTGGAGTGATGAACAAGATTCTTGGAGAGACTTATTGTGCTTATATTATCACAGTGGATAGTAGTAGGTTCTTCAAATACTATTTTGATGTCTTGTAAGGTTTGTTTCATCCACTCCACTTGTGTGAAACATTCTACTGCTGCAATATACTCAACTTCAGTGCTAGACAATGAAATTGGGGATTGTTTCTTGCTTATCCAAGATACCAATGATTCTCCCAAAAAGAATGATCCTCCACTTGTACTTTTCCTGTCATCTACACTACCTGCCCAATATGCATCTAAATAGGATTTTAAAGTGAATAAATCCTTGCTAGGGTACCACAAACCAAGATCTATGGTTCCTTTCAAATACCTAAATATTCCTTTTACAGCTTGAACATGGCTCTTCTTTGGTGCTGCTTGGAATCTAGCCACCATACCAACTGCTTGCTTGACATCAGGTCTGGAATTTGTTATATAGAGTAAACTCCCAATCATTGATGTGTAGTGTTTTGGATCTACAACATTAGACTCATTTTCCTTGCTTAGTTTGCATCCAACTTTCATAGGTGTACTAACAGGTTTGAAATACTCTGACTAGAATTTCTTAAGCATATCTTTAACATAATTAGAATGATGTGTAAAGACTCCTCTTATGGACTGTATTATTTGTAGCCCTAGAAAGAAATTTAGTTCACCAAACAAAGACATTTCAAATTCTTGTTGTATCCTCCTAGAAAAGTCCTTACTCATTTTTTCATCATCGCTGCCAAATATAATATCATCAACATATACTTCCACAATAATCATGTTATTACCAACAATTTTACAATAAATATTGTTATCTGTTGATCCTCTTTTGAGACGTTTTTTTTAAATAAGAATCTAGCCTTGCATACCATGCTATGGGTGCTTGTTTTAGCCCATAGAGTGCTTTCTTTAATTTACAGACATAGTCTCCTTTGTTTAACTTGAATCCTTCTGGTTGCTCAATATAGACTTCTTCTTCTAAGTTTCCATTGAGAAATGTTGACTTGACATCCATTTGGTACACTTTAAATTTTCTGTAGCTGGAGAAAGCTAAGAACATCCTAATTGCCTCTAATCTGGCCACAGGTGCAAAGGTTTCTTCATAGTCTACTCCTTCAACCTGAGAATACCCTTTACATACTAATCTGTCTTTGTTCCTGATTACTTTCCCATTCTCATTCATTTTATTTTTATACACCCATTTAGTTCCAATGACATTTTTATTTTTTGGTCTTGGAACTAGTTCCCAAGTTTGATTTTTTTTCAATTTGGTCCAATTCTTCATTCATAGCATTGACCCAGTTCTCATATTTACATGACTCTTTGATTGAGCTGGGATCAATTTGTGACAATAGTGTTATTTTTGTTTGATACAAAAATTGTATTCTTGTGTGCACTCCATCGCTCTTGTTTCCGATAATCAATTCTTCAGGATGATTCTTTTGAGTCATTCTTGAGGGTGTTTTTGTGTCTCTTCTTGGGGATTCTACTCTTATCTCTTCTTCTTGAATATTTTCTTCGTCTTCACTAGTATCCATATCATCCTCTTCCCTTTTTTCTTTATTCTCTTCTACTTCTTCTTCTTGTGTACCAACTGACTCATCATCATCTTCATCTTCATTGTCAAGTATAGTTTCTTGATTTTTGATCCTTATCATATTTAGATCATCCACCTTGACACCTGCACTCTCAAAAATCTTGTGTAGTCTAATATTGTAGCATCTGTATGCTTTCTTGTTAGAAGAATATCCAAGAAAAATACCTTCATCAGATCTGGCATCAAATTTTTTGAGATTCTCATCAAGCCTTTTGATGTAGCACTTACTTCCAAAGACTCTGAAGTATTTTACTGATGGATCTCTTCCAAACCATAGGTCATAAGGAGTCTTATTCATATTAATGCTGAGCTGACCTTTGTTCAATATGTATATTGTTGTGCTTACAACTTCCCTCCAATATCCATTGGACAATTTTGCATCATTAAGCATTGTCCTTGCAGCCTCCTGAACTATTCTATTCCTTCTCTCAGCAATCCCATTTTGCTGAGGTGTTTTGGAAATGAAGAATTGTCTTTTTATTCCATGGGTTTCACAGAAGAGATCAAAATCTTTTGAAGTGAATTCACCACCATTGTCTGATCTAAGGCATTTGATTTTTTTCTCCTTTTCATTCTCAACAAGGGTTTTAAAGGCTTTTAATTTGTTAAGTGATTCTGATTTTTCTTTGAGAAAACATATCCAACCCATTCTAGTAAAATCATCAATGAACAAGTAGGACTCTCCTTGCAAGTTCTTGGTCCTTGTAGGTCCACAAAGGTCAATGTGAACAAGATCTAAAGGTTTTGAGGTTAAGTATTATTTTTCTTTGAACCTTATTCTAGTTTGCTTTCCTAGTTGACAGTGTCTACACATAGTATCTAATGGCTTTATGATCTCTGGCAATTTTCTTACTACACCAGGTGTTATAATTCCAAGAAACTCTTTGAGGTTGTAGGTCAAAGATGCTTGGTAAGTTAAAGTAAACTTGTTTTTGTGTGTGTGGATCAATGGGATAACTCAACTACAGTATGGCATCCAAACAATCAAAATGAATAACCAAATGAACCAATGCTCTCAGAAATCAATAATCAGCTAATATCTTTAAAATGGGTGACGAAATCTATACTCATTAACCAAAACCACAGATGTGATGGGTCAAATAATATAGTGAAGAATACTATTAAGTCAAACCTATGAACTGACTAATGAGATGCCAGTCATTTAGCAGTTAAAACAAGCTTGAAATAAAGTATAGAAGAAAGGATGGAAATCTGATATCAATAGAGAGAGAAAATTGTGATCTGTATTATCATATGAAAACTCTGTTACAAAATAGTATAGTTCCTCTATCCAAAATCGAACCCCCTTTGCTCTTAGAGAGCATAGGCTTTATAGTCTTTACATCACAGTTGGATATCCTATTAAGAGGGATCAAGAATACTAAAAATAGTATAATCATAAAACTAATTGAAAACTTATAGCAAACTTATAGCAACATATCCTTTAAAAATGGAAGTCAAACCATATCCTAATACTAAGTCTTTGACAAATGCTCCCGTATGCTAGATGATGACTATGCCTTATAGAATATTCAATTGACATCCGGAAGCTAATCTTCTCATTCTGGAGATTTCATTTTAACAACTTATAATATCTTTGACCAAAAATAGTAAAATTCCTTTATCTTCTTGTCTCAACATCTGTCTCAAAAACTGGAATAGAACACTAAAACAGATCTTTTTAATTATATCCTTAACTTAGAAACCATCCTCGTTCACTTTGAAAAGATCAAACTGAGATCTGTGTAAAAAGAATACCACTTTGCCCTTCTTTGCGGTTTCACCAGCTCTTCTGCCTTGAAATTTGCTAATTAGCTGTTGAAAATTCTACTTTGCAATGGCTAACTGGTTGTAAATACTCTTCCTGTGCTGGTGAAAATTCTTTATTATCAGCAAGTGTTGTGATTTTCTTATAGTTAAATGAGATTTTCCTTCCTTGTAAAATATAGTTGCTCTCTCGACTTGATGACCTCCTCTGCAAACAAATTCCTATTGCACATATGGACGAGTCTCAAAACCAAAGATAGGAACAAAAGGAAACTTATCGGGATTGTATCCAACCCTCTTCAAATAAGAGGAAACTTCTTTGACAATTTCTTCATAACAAGCCTTTGAGTACTTGGGAGTGGTGGCATCCATCTTGTTACAACGGTAAATCATTTGCTTCACTCCTAAGGTGAAAGCCAATAGGGCATTCTTTCTAGTTTGACTGTCCTTGGAGATACCAGCCTCAAAACCTCCAGTCGTAGAATCAATGATCAAAACTGCGCAATCAGCTTGAGAGGTCCCAATAATCATGTTCTTAATTAAATCATGATGGCCAGGGGCATCAATCACTATACAGTAGTACCTTGTTGTTTCAAACTTCCACAAAGAAATATCGATTGTGATACCATGTTCACATTCATCCTTGAGTTTGTCAAGCACCCAAGCATACTTGAATGACCTCTTGTTCATTTTAGCAGCTTCTTTCTCAAAACATTCAATCACACACTATTGTGCCTGAACCGCCATTTTGAATCTCCAAACAAACCCGAGTTATCTTCTCTTTGCATCTTTCTTACACTATCATCAAAGCATGGTCTATACATCAGAGCATCTATGGAATTCATGGAAAACCATGGATTGATTCAACCTGATCATTTATGTCTTTCGCAATAGAGATCCACTCTACTGAGCATTTAGTACGCATATTTAGTGTTGACTCTGCAGTTGTTGATCTTCTTCATATGACTTAGCGTTTAAACGTTCTTTGCACTGGAAAAAGTTATGAGAGAAACCACAACATTCTTACCTTAATCAGATCCGGCAACTAGCCCTTCAAACCCGATATTTAACATATGAATTTGACCATCGACACCTGTAGATCTTGATTTAAAAAAAACTCGTTGTCTTCTTGGCATGTTGGTGAAACAGGGCCCTAGATTTCGCAAAGCTGGAACTCATCTTAAATGACTTGAAATATGGCATAACTAGTGGCTAGATCATAGTATGACTTGAGTTATGAAGTTTGGCATACAGACTTTGTATAGGCATCTAAAATTATTAAGTCAATGAACTTGATTTATGGCTTTGAAATTGTAGTTTGAGCCTGAAGATTTACTATGTAGAATCAAGCAGATATGAAGGAGATTGGTGTGATATATTTTAGGTTTATGATAGTTTAGGAATAAAACTCTTAAATGCACACATCACTTTTGGACAAAGAGGCAGAATAATATAAATTAATATTTATATTATTTTGATTAAAGATATGAGAAACACAAAACCTGAATGAAGGTATATGAAAACTGATTAAAGAATGTGTTTTATTGACATGCAGATCATAAGCCAGTAATCATAGGAGTTATGAGAAAAAGAAATAAATGAGAGTTTTTTCAGGGCTTGACAGAAGATTCGAGGGGTAATGACAATAATCAAAAGACCTAGAAATGGGCAAATCTAGCACAAAATGAATAAAGCTATCAAAAATTTAATAGTACATTTTGAGTGCTAACATATGGCTCCAACTGGGATGGAGACCTCCCTGCAAGGTTTCCAAGAACCTAGTAGTTCCAGTCGCCTTTAGCAATGGGCATGGAGTCATATGGCTTGTACAACTGATCTCTAAAAAACTATAACCTGCCTGTAGCTTGCTCTACTTATTCAACAACCAATAACTAAAGAGTCTACTTGCTCAGAGAATGAGATTATTTTATTCTACTCCTACTCTAACCATTGTACTGATGCTCAATCAAGTAAACTCATGCTTCCAATGAAGCCATATCAGAAACTGATTTATTGAACTTGTTCTTGATCTTGACCCGAAAAATAATGGAATTCATAGCCAACTGAAAAGTAGTTTGAACAGATGATAAAGCCAACTTTCATCTGACAAAAATACTTTAACACATGTGCTGCTCATAGATTGCAAATAATCAACAATAGGGTCATCAAATCCACAAAGAAATACCTCTTTATGCTATTGTTCCAACTGAAAACTGAAATTATGTTGCTTGCTGCCTTCACTGATGTCAATGTTGAATGTGAACTGTTCTTCCTGTGTCAAATGAAAATACAAGCTCAATTGTTGTTCTGAAACTTTATGTTCCTCACCTTCCTTCTCATATCTACTGAAATCTTCCTTGGTCTGCAAATCAGAAAATTGAGGGTTGCCCTTAGAATCTACTGCAGATCTGAAACTGTCACCTGCTAATGTGTCAATCTGATAATCATCTTTGGGGTTTTCAAAGGGGAAAATCTCATATTTATGGCAACCTAAGTCAGTAGATACATTTGATACAATGACAAAAGAATCACTATGGTTATCATAATGTGGATCACCGATCTCTTGATCATGATGAGAAATATCTTATGTTGCAGCAAAGTCTTCATAATTATCTGAATCTTTATTCAGCACACTAAATTCATGACAACATTCTGGACAAAGAAGATCAGCTGAAAACTTTGTTTTGCAAAACAAATGGAAGGCAACATGAAAATTTTCCAAAGAACCGATACTTGCATTTGGAAGAGACTGGCACCAGTTAAAAGAAAATCCCTCTAATGATTGCCTGGAAAGCTTAATGTGAACATCTTCATGTATAATTTCAAGTCGATTAATAAAGTCATGAAAATCCAGTAGGTGTTCTGCTGGTACTTCCCATTCTTCTCCTCAAAATATGGGAATACTTCTTTCCCATTCATCTTTACTAGGAACTAGATGAGGGTAACCAGAAGAAAAATTGCAAAAACCATACCTCTTGTTCATTTCATACCAGTGGAGTCACCAGCAGATTTCTAAACAATAGAGTTGCCACTGAATCTTCCTTCATGGAGTCACCAGATAGATGATTACAATCGATTCTGATGTCTGATCCTTGTCTATCATCAATGGATCAACTCTGTTTCGTTTCCTAGGGAAGTTATCTTCAACTTCAGTCTTCTGTCCCCGACAACGGCGCCAATTTGTTGTCATTCCAAGAAACTCTTTGAGGTTGTAGGTCAAAGATGCTTGGTAACTTAAAGTAAACTTATTTTTGTGTTTTTGTGTGTGTGGATCAATGGGATAACTCAACTACAGTATGGCCTCTAGATAGTCAAAATGAATAATCAAATGAACCAATTCTCTCAAGAATCAATAATCAGATAATATATTTAAAATGGGTGAGGAAATCTATACTTATTAACCAAAACCACAGATGTGATGGGTTAAATAATATAGTGAAGAATATTATTAAGTCAAACCTATGAACTGACTAATGAGATGACAGTCATTTAGCAGTTAAAACAAGATTGAAATAAAGTACAGAAGAAAGGATGGAAATCTGATATCAATAGAGAGAAAATTGTGATCTGTATTATCATATGAAAACTCTGTTACAAAATAGTATAGTTCCTCTATCCAAAATCGAACCCCCTTTTCTCTTATAGAGCATAGGCTTTATAGTCTTTACATAACAGTTGGAGATCCTATTAAGACGAATCGAGAATACTAAAAATAGTATAATCATAAAACTAATTGCAAACTTATAGGAACATATCCTTTAAAAAGGAAAGTCAAACCATATCCTAATACTAAGCCTTTGATAGCTGCTCCCGTATGTTGGATGATGACTATGCCTTCTAGAATCTTCAATTGACATATGGAAGATAATCTTCTCATTCTAGAGATTTCCTTTTAACAACTTATAATATCTTTGATCGAAAATAGTAAAACTCCTTTATCTTCTTGTCTCAACATCTGTCTCAAAAACTAGAATAGAACACTAAAACAAATCTCTTTAATTATATTCTTAACTTAGAAACCATCCTCAGTCACTTTGAAAAGATCAAACTAAGATTTGTGCAAAAAGAATACCACTCTGTCCTTCTCTGCGGTTTCACCAGCTCTTCCGCCTTGAAATTTGCTAGTTAGTCGTTGAAAATTCTACTTTTCAATGGCTAATTGGTTGTAAATACGCTTCCTGTGATGGTGAAAACTCTTTATTATCAGCAAGTGTTGTGATTTTCTTATAGTTAAATGAGAGTTTCCTTCCTTGTAAAATATCGCTGCTCTATCGACTTGATGACCTCCTCTGCAAACAAATGCATGTTGCACATATGAACGAGTATCAAAACCAGAGATAGGCACAAAAGGAAACTTATCGGGATTGTATCCAACCCTCTTCAAATAAGAGGAAACTTCTTTGACAATTTCTTCATAATGATCCTTTGAGTAATTAGGAGTGGTGGCATCCATCTTGTTACAATGACAAATCATTTTCTTGACTCCTAAGGTGAAATCCAATAGGGAATTCTCTCTAGTCTGACTATCCTTGGAGATACCAGCCTCAAAACCTCTAGTCGTAGAATCAATGATCAAAACTGTGCAATCAGCCTGAGAGGTCCCAATAATCATGTTCTTAATGAAATCTCGATGGCCAGGGGCATCAATCACTGTACAGTAGTATCTTGTTGTCTCAAACTTCCACAAAGAATATCAATTGTGATACCACGTTCATGTTCATCCTTAAGTTTGTCAAGCACCCAAACATACTTGAATGACCTCTTGTTCATTTTAGAAGCTTCTTTCTCAAAACGTTCAATCACACGCTATTGTTCCTGAACTGCCATTTTGAATCTCCAAACAAACCCAGATTATCTTCTCTTTTCATCTTTCTTACACTATCATCAAAGCATGGTCTATACAGCAGAGAAGCTATGGCATTCATGGAAAACCATGGATTGATTCAACCTAATCATTTATGTCTTTCTCAATAGAGATTCGCTCCACTGAGCCTTTAGTACGCATATTCAATGTTGACTCTACAACTGTTGATCTTCTTCATATGACTTAGCATTTAATCGTTCTCTGCACTGGAAAAATTTCTGAGAGCAAACCACATCATTCTTACCTTAATTAGATCTAGTAGTTGGCCCTTCAAACCCGATATTTACCATATGAATTTGACCATCGACACTTGTAGATCTTGATTTAAAAACAACTCGTTGTCTTCTTGGCATGTTGGTGAAACAGGGCCCTAGATTTTGCAAAGCTGGCACTCGGCTTAAATGACTTGAAATCTGGCGTAACTCGTGGCTTGATCATAGTATGAATTAAGTTATGAAGTTTGGCATATAGACTTTGTATAGGCATCTAAAATTATTAAGTCAATGAACTTGATTTATGGCTTTGAAATTGTAGTTTGAGCCTAAAGCTTTACTATATAGAATCAAGCAGATATGAAGGAGATTGGTGTGATATAGTTTAGGTTTAGGATAGTTTAGGAATAAAACTCTTAAATGCACACATCACTTTTGGACAAAGAGGCAGAATAATATAAATTAATATTTATATTATTTTGATTAAAAGATATGAGAAACCCAAAAAACTGATTGAAGGTATATGAAAACTGATTAAAGAATGTGTTTTATTGACATGTAGATCATAAGCTAGCAGTCGTAGGAGTTATGAGAAAAAGCAATAAATGAGATTTTTTTCAAGGCTTGACAGAATATTCGAGGGGTAATGACAACAATCAAAAGACCTAGAAATGGGCAAATCTAGCACAAAATGAATAAAGCTATCAAAAATTTAATAGTACATTTTGAGTGCTAACACCAAGATTGATGACTTTCACTAGATTGTCAAATTTAATATGTCCCAACCTTCCATGACATAGCCAACTTTCATTTGTTATATTCATATGACATTCCTCATTCAATTTTTCATCTAGTATATACACATTTTCAGGAGTTCTAGGAGCAGTACCAACCAGTTTTCCTGTGTCTTCTCTCCTAATCTCACATTTCTGGGAATCAAAGATGCAAAAGTGCCCCTAATCACAGGTTTGGCTGACACTTAATAGGCTAGGTTTCAATTTTTCAACAAGCAACACATTCTTGGCTTTGTCTTTTCCCAAGCTCACAGTGCCTTTCCCAAGTATGTTACCTAAAGCATTGTCACCAAATGTAAACTTTACCCTTTTGTTTCTTTAAGTTCAGGAACTTGTCCTTGCTTTCGGTCATATGTTTTGAGCACCCACTGTCAACATACCAGAGATCTTCATTATCTTGGGCTTTTAAAGCAATAAGACATTTCTTCTTTGATGTTTTTTCTTTCCAAAGCTTCTTTTTCTCTTTAATGAATCTTAGTTGTTCTGAGACTTCCATTAATCTGCAATTACTGGCCTTATGTCCATAGTTATGAAATTTGAAGCATTCTATGTCCCCTTCTTGTAGAGGTGAAAAAGAGTTATAGTTTATGTTTTTGACTTGATTTACTGCTTGGTTATATTTATGGTTATAATTCTTAACCCTCAAATATTTCCTTCTATATGCTCTACTATTCATTGCTTTGTGTCTGAAATTAGAGCATGCAAAGAAATAACCAAAGAAAATGCGAGGATGCCTATTTTGATCAAAATTCTTTGGTATTGTCTTATCTTCCTTCTTGATGGCTGGAAGTGGTCCTCTGGAGTTCTGATCATTACTTGTCTTCTCTTCATTTTTCTTCTTGAATGTACTAAGGAGAGTATCTGCATAAGATTTTAATTTAACTTGGATTTCTTCTTGAGAATAGCCTATTCCATTTTTATTACCTGAATCCTTTTGTGTGGTAATAATCTTATCTAATATTTTAGAGCTATTTTCATATTTTGTCCGAATGAGTTTTGCATGAAGTTCTTTTCTGAGGTGAATTATTTCTTCCTCTATTCTTTCGCAGGTTATTTGTTTTTCTTTAAGAGACTTTTCTAGACTTTCTTCGATCCTATTTGCTTCTAGGATTTGTTTTTTCAGGCTTCTCATGAGTTTCTCCATCTCCTTTTCTTTCTGTTCATGTTTTTATTTTTGTTCAACTACAAAACTTTTCAGCTGTTTATATTTGGTTTTGTATTTTCTTAATTCATCCAAGGCACTGGGAAGTTTTTCTTCCATATTAATTTTTTCTTCATCTTCTGACTCTTTCTCATGTTTAATTTCCTCTATCTCATTAGACTCTTAAATACCTATAAAAATGAATTCATCATCATCATATTCATCACTATCACTAGACTCTGATGAACTGTTGTTTTATTCTTTTCAGTAGAAATTATTTTTCCCTTTGTAAATTTTTTTATTGTAGTTGGGTTTTTCCTTCTTCTTGTATTGTGTAGTTTTGTTTTCTTCATCTTCAGGGTCCTCCTTGGAATAGGGACACTTGGCTGCAAAATGTCCAACCTTTCCACAGTTAAAACATTTGAAAGGAAACTTGCCTTTGTACTTCCCTGGTCCTTTCTAAAGTTTTCTAATAAAATTAGCTTCTTCCACATCAGATTCTTCATGATGGTTGGATTCAGGTTTTTACTTCTGACCTTTTGTTTTCTTGAGCACCCCTAGCACCTTGAAGGTTGCCTCTCCTTGTGGGAGGTTCTCATGACCTAATCTTAACTCATAGGCGGTGAGGATTCCATACAATTCATCTATGGTGAATTTATCTAGATTTTCCCGATCTTCAAGAGCGAACACTTTAGGATTGTATAGAATAGGTAGTGTTCTTAGTACTTTTTCAACTAGCTCATTGTCTGACACTTCTACTCCCAATCCTCTGATTGCATTAAAAATATTATCAACTCTTTTGAAGTAATTTGAGATATTCTCTTCATCCTTCATTTTTAGACCTTCATATTGTACTCTGAGAGTCTGAAGTTTGGCCCTCTTTACCTTGGAATCTCATGCATATATGGTTTCCAATTTATCCCAGAGTTGTTTTTCATTATTACAGTTTAGTACCTTAGCAAGGATTTTCTTACTCAGTCCATCTTGTAGTGTGTTTAAAGCCTTTGCATGTTCCCAAATTTTTTTCTTGTCTTCTTCTTCTATGGGTGTGGCTTTTGGAACATCATATCACTTTTCCACTAATGTCCATATTTCCAGTCCGATGGACATCAGATATCTTTTCATTCTAACACTCCAGAAGACATAGTCTTCACCATTAAATAGGGGGATTTTTTATGACATCTTCAACTACTGATCCATTCTAATGTATATTCCTCTTCAAGTGATTTAAACCTTTTGTGAAGAGACCTGCTCTGATACCAATTGAAGGATCAAATCCTGTCACCGAGAAGGGGGGGTGAATCAGTGACACACTTATTATATCATTTTTTCTTTTATTAATGAAAACAAAATTTTAACACAATATTTTATCGTGGAACCCAAATGGGAAAACCACAAAATATTTTCTATTAACTGCAAAATTTTGTTTTACATGTTACATAGAAGGAATATATTATTCATTTTCGATCAACACCAACTGATCTGGATGCACCCACACCCTTGTTCACTAGCACCAAGTTGTAGGAGGATACGACCCCCTGTTTAGTCAACTACAACTAACAAGGAAGCACCAACTCCCTCTGCAGGCACCAACCTGCCCTTGCACCACCCAACCACCCTTATTTTCTGAATTTGGGGAAACTTCTGTATCAATTCTTTACTGCATCTTTCTCTGCTTCTCTGGTTAATATATCTTCTAATTCAGACTGCAGAGAAACATCTTTTCAACACTCTTCCTCGTTGATATAATATTCAAAACGGTGTGAGAATGATACACTGTGTCCCTTTGTTTGGACCATCGCACCTCTTCGTTTAACTTAACCATAATCATTGTTTTATCATTTTTACCGTGAAGGCTTTTCATAAATTGATCACAGTTATGGATCAATTTCATCTTTTTAACTTGATCCCGAATCTCTGCAATTTATTTACAGAAACTGAGTTCTACAAAAGCGCTACCTTCAAATCATTACATGTGACCGATTGATACAAAACCACGGGCTTTATCAACTTTAGCGACATATTATATTAAACCTTTTAAATCTCTTATTCTATATGACAAATGGTAGTGACCAGACACTAGGCAAATCGAGTGCTTGAGAACTTATCAATTAATGATCACGATTTAATCCCCTAATGAGATGGAATACAGTTGGGACATCAGGATTTCAACTTTTCAGTTTTTCAAATCAAATTGGACGGTTTATTTCTTGGAACTAGATCAATGGTCAGATTTGATCCTTACACCCATCCTTTCACTGCTTAATCCGACATTTAGGACTTAATCAAGCATTGATATGGATGGCTACCATTTACTTCACGACATAGTGCTTCATTTGATTGTGACATGTAGTCAGGGTAGTGGAGTGTGATGTGTAGGCAGGGTAGTGGAGTGTGGCGACGGAGCGCGAAGGTGGTATGGAATAGTGGTTTGGCAGTTTATTCAGACGGGGGGGTAAGCAGTAAGTGGTAAGGAGTGAGGGGGGTCTGATTTAACAGGAAGGCGAAACATTATGAGGGTCCCACACGATAAAAACCACCAACTCGGACCCCCCCACCGTTAAAGTCAGAAAGGTCGAGGGGGTTCGATATTCCTTGTCGATTGTAGATCTGAGTGCCCGATTATTGGTCACTGAGATTAGCGCGCCCTTTAACATAAAGCACCAAAACTGTCATGTCACTGCCCTTTGTAATTTTACCCTTTTTTCACCAATCGTAGATCTATTTGGCGAGTGACCATCAATGGTCGATGTGGATTGTGAGTGATTTAATTCGTCACCCAAGCTCTACGTGCGTATCAACGGTCTTGATCTGATCTGATCGTTGACTAGTCCTCCAATGATTCTTCTGAGATTCATTGCGCCATCTCTTTTGAGCTTTGATCTTCATTCTCTCACCCTCCTGAGCTTTAATCTCTGCATATCGTCCAATTGTTTGACATCAACCATTATATTCTAACATAATATTGTTGATATCAATGACAATTCGTCATACCAACTTATCATCACATCAATGATATCGACTGTTGACATCAATGACTATATATTAATGACACTATATCCAACATGAAAAATTCCAAGAAGGAGGGAATGATAATAAAATTGGACATGTCAAAGGCCTATGATCACATCATTTGGAGATTCCTTCAGAGAATGTTGGAGGATTTTGAATTTGATGAGGAGTAGATACAATGGATCAAAGGGGAACGTAAGTAAAGAATGGACGCCTCCAGAGGACAGGGTAATCAAGTTGAATTTCAACGGAGCGTCGAAGGAAAACCCTAGGAAATCTGGGGTTGGGGGGGTTCTTCAAAATTATGAAGGTGAGATACTAACCATGTTTGCAATAAATTTAGGGCACAATACCAATAACGAGGCTGAATTAAAAGGCCTTCTCCAAGGGATCTCCATGGCTATAATGAAGGAAATAAAGACTATAGTGGTAGAGGGTGACTCTCTCCTAATAATATCGACTCTCAAAAGTTTGATCAATGGCTCTAACCCAAAGAAGCTCTTCAAAAACCTGGAGACTATCCTATGGCTGGAATCATATTATTGAATTAATCATGATATTCCTTATGATTGTTCTAGCTCAAGTGCGAAGGAGTGAAAACTCAGTGGCATATTACTTGGGCAACCTAGGTGTCCAACAACTAAATCATCTTACCACATGGAATTTAGGGGACCCCGCCAATATTCCCATCAGGAAAGAGGCCACAAAGCTAAATAATATAGACACTAGACCCTCATATGGGGTGTCAAAAGTTGAGAACAAGTGTCCCCCCTGGTGGCTTGACAAGAGGACAGAGCCATCTGGAGCATCGGAGAGGAGAGAGATTGGCCCAGAAAGAAACAGGTCTCAATCGTTGGCCAATAAGGGTAATCATGACAGGCATGTCGATCATCGTGTCAATGGTGCCAACCTCGAAAACTGATAGCATGTCTAATGCAGGTGGCTATTCGTCGATACAGGTGGTATCAATCGATTCCATGGTGATGCATCGATGAGAGATGAACATGGGTAGTAATCAATGGAGAATTCATATCATATAGATCCATTGTTGGATCAAGGCGTGTAGAATGAAGGTTAGTTATGGGAATTTGTATGGAAGTATTGCGAGTGCAACAGACTCCAAAATGAATCCTATGGAAGAGCCTATGAAAATACCTCAAGCTGCAGGAGGTGTAATACAAGGTTATTTCAAGCGAGGAGACCATTGTAATGGTTCAATTTTGGAAAAATTAAGTGTGGTTGATCACCTTCAATGTAGGAGTGAGATGGAAATCCAAGGAATTTGGGACTAGGTGTGGAATTGGAAGCTTGATAAGTTTTTCCCATGGCTTTTTTCTCCAGCTAGGCTAAAGGGGGGAACTCTATGGGGATGCAGTGTCAGATAGGTTCAGTGGAATTTCTTGAGTTATTCAAAGAGACGGGTGAGGGAAGGCAAGAGATCGTATCTTTGCTGGCTTCCAAATAATAAGAAAAACAGTACGAGAGTGACTCTTCTTCTTGGGTTGTTTAAACCAAGAATAAGAAGCATAATGGCTAGGAAAGGAATGCAGGGAATATGCCAAAAGGTAAGTTTAATGAGTCTTCATATTCCCAAAGATCAATCAATTGCACTAGGGATGTAGGGGAATCTTGGATGGTCGAGTCTAGATTCAAATAGATTTTTTTTTTTTATAAGGAGAAGGAAACTACAACGGAGATTGAGGAAGCAGTTTGATGTCAACAACACAACACCTCTGAAGCGGACATTGTTCAATAAGTCAAGGCTTGGGTTGAGGAACTGTAGTACTCCAGGACCATAGAAATAATGTAATTCAATATGGCAGAGACCTATTGGATTGTGAAGGATATGGTTTCACAGGCCGTGGAGAAAGTCAGAAAAGATAATGATTCCGCCCTTCAGGAAATCAAGATGTTGGAAGGGAAATTTGAACTCTTTCGTCGCTCTCAATTTGTCATTAAATTTCGAGTCAGGTAGGAGGAACATAACAAAGACAAATCGACAAGCACATCCAGGGACCCGAGTCCTTCTAGTTCACATGAGTGCCCCATCCTGATTGAGGACGAGGAGAATCCAAGAGAGGTTGTTGGTGAAATCAAAAAGTTGGAAGGCCACCTCGAGACTCTAGAAAAATCCAAGGTTTGATTTGCAGTGTTATTGCTCTATATCTTTTGTTTTCAGGAAACATAGATATAGGAAGATATTAGCATGATATGGCCTCAACTTTAGACTGATAAGTGTTTTTTAGGATTCCTTGTTGAAGTAGGATGGCAAACTCATTTTTTGAGCCAAGTTTGAACTCTAGTCAGTTTGTTGGAGTTTTTGGGTTGTAGATTGTTATGATTTTTTATCATATAAATTTGATCGGTAAGGGTTTTGGTTTCCTTTTTGGAAGACTCTCACTGAGTCATATATACTACTACTTTTCATATATAGTAGTATAAAGGCTCTCTGTTTTAGTTTAAAAAAAAACAATTGTAGTCGTTTTTCAACAAAATCTCACACGTATTATGTCAAAAAATTATAGAAAAATTCAGTATATGAAATTAATATTATTTAATTAGTTCAAAATCAATATATTTTAAAGTAAATTTTGTTTATTAATATATTATACATGTTATTAATTTTTCTCCTCAGAAAAAAGCGTAACTTTTATTCATATAGAAGAAAATTTGCATTATTTATGTGCATGGTATATTGATCCTCATGCATGATTTCTCGATACGAGCATTTGAGAAAACAAATCTCAAGATCAATTGTCTATGAAACTCTTGCTAAAAGTATATGTTACAAAAAAAACCTGGGATGTTCACTCAGCCAAAAAATCTAAAAAAAATTATGCATAAAGTGACAATACATATTGCATCATTACATCAAATAAAGAAACTATGTCCACCTATAACTATCAGCTCAAAAAGGCAGAAAAAGTAGCATGTAGAAAAATTTTCCACTGTACATCCCACAAAAGTGGTGTGCTGAGATAATTGGTATGTGCATAATAGAAGTGCAAAAAAAAGTAAAAAGATTAATTGTGCTAGTCAGGAATCCCTTCAATGAAGGGTCGATGATATTACTCATGTATTATATGGTTATTTATTTATTTTATATGTCATGTACCAAAATTTAAAAGAAGTCCTTACTTTGATAGTGCATCGACATCCTTGTTCCTCTCCCTGTAGACATGTTTTAAGATGTGTATTTTGAAGGAAGATAGATACAATAAGATTTCATCCAATATAGGCCTCAACATTATATGTTGACAAATTTGTGATTTCCGAACCCAATTCATTACATTCATTGAGTCCCCAAAGAGATGTATTGATCGAACCCCTTTTTCTCCCGCAAATAGGAGTAGAAGTTTTAAAGACATAAGTTCAGCATAGTTATTTGTGTCAGTACCCAAACCCATTTTAATTTTGAAAGAGTGATTATTGGAAAGATAAAGCACAACCCCCCTCCACAAGTTTGATTATGATTTTGGGAAGAACCATCAAAAAAATCCCAAGGCATGCTTGGGTCATAAATATCGAGTTGAATGATTGGTAATCCTGAGGAATACTTTTCCTGGGGAAAGAGTGATAGAATACTTAGGATTTGGGCTGACACAACCTCAGGTATAGACACATTATCCTGAAAGATCAACCTATTGCGTGCAAGCCAAATACCCCCTCAAATGATGAGGGGAAGAGCCTTGATGTTATTGTTGATTGGGGCCTGAGTCCATGCACGCTAGGCTTCTTCGACATTTTCACCATGCCATTGAAAGTTATGGTGTAACACTGACACAACTTCCCTCCAAATTTGCTGAGAAAAACTAAAGATGAGAAAAATATGTGATATAGTCTCCTCCGACTAATGGCACAGTGAACACCACCCAAGACCTTGAAGTTGTTTTTTCTTGAGATTATCCCATGAAGGCACTTTATTATATATATCACACCAAAATAAAATATTGTTCTTTAAGGGGCAATGGAGCTTCTAGAACCCTTTCCACCACCAGCACAACACATCTTGAAGAATATCCATATTGAGGAGTATGTAACCCAACTTGGGTGTGTAAACCCCATGAGGGGCATGCTGCCATATTAATTCATCCTCCTTATCTAAAATGCAAATATGTGCAATCTGAAGAGCTCAAATATAACATGTCCAACCATTTGAGTAAGGAGGCTCAAGACTAATCCGATCAACATTTTTCTAATCCTGAGGCCAAATAGTAGTAGTTTCCTCGTCCGCAATCTGGCTCAAATAGAAAATACCCAACTGATGTAATTGATGAACCAGATGTTCTGGAAGAAAATGACCGTCCCCACAACCATTCCAAGGATCTGTTCTGATTCAGACCTTAGATCCTCTTCCAAATCACCAAACAACCCCATTTGAAATGACCTTAAAAGAGGATACAACATCTTTCCAAATAATAGATGCATTCTAAAAAGACTTTTGAGGAGATCTAATCCAGTCCTCCAAAGATTTAGGAAAGATGTACTTACGAATAACAACCTATGTCGAGATACTAGTACACTTGATGAGCTACCAACCCACCTTTTCTGCGAGAGCTTTGGAAAAACTAAAAATTTCTTTTAGGCCCCACCCCCCAAGAGCCTTGGGATTGGACAATTTTTCCCATCTATCCCATGGAGAGATTTGCTTTTCTTGAGATCTAGACCAGATAAAATTAAAGAAATTCCTGCAAGCTTTTTCTAGCACACCCTTTGGAATCTAGGCTAAGGACATCCAATAGACCAGAATAGCTTCCAACACTGATTTTTTCAGAGTTATCCTCCCTGCCGTAGACAACCACCGAAAGCTCTAGCACTTAAGCCTTTTTTTCAACTTTGCAATAAGCCATAACCAGTCATATTTTTGGTAAGAGTTTGGTTTGAGCTTAAAACCCAAGTACTTGATACCCTCCTCAAAATTCATTGATACAAATGGGAAAATATGCTTATAGTTCTCTGGCACATCATCCTCAACACCCACGATCGATATAAAATGGATTTATGTTGGTTGATGACCATTCTTGTAGCCCTAAAAAATAGATCCAGAATCTCTCTAAGTTTTCGGGCCTCTTCTCTAGTGCCTTTGCAAAAGAGTAGAATATCATCTACAAAAAGTAGGTGTGTGATGTATATATTATGACCAACCTGGATACCCTTAAGAGATCCATTTTGAACGGAATGAGATATTGCCCGAATGAGACCTTCAACAACAAGGAGGAAATACATGTTATTAAATAACTATCATGAGAAGTTATTCTATATAATTAAAATAAACTATTATTCATATTATAATTTAGCCAATATATAATCCACCATAATAATAAACTCATATATATACTGTGTAACTGGTATATAAACTGGTATATATACTCGATCACAATGGTTCACTGTATATAGTTAATATTATTTTATTAGTACAAAATCTATCCATATTAAAATTTAACCAATATATAATCCACCATAGTATTTAACCGATCACAATACGATCTGTAAACTGTCGTGGATATTTCACTGGAACATTTCATCACAACAGATCTAATAAAATACTGAAATCTTTACTATGAAGGTTAATTTCCTTTACATCTCTAGAATATTTAGTTACTGATAAAATAGATAAAATGTAGAAAATAGGGAACACTAAAACACATTCACATCATCCACAAATAAACACAATATATGACCTAGGAAATCCAATACGGGATAAAACCCAGCTAGAAGGTGAGGTTGCTCTGCTCTCTTTTCTCTGGTATAGAAATGATGCAAGTACAAAGAAAGAGACACTCTCTGTGAAGTTGCCTTTGAACTGTAACCTGTATGGATGCTACACAATCTCTTCCCCTCTTTCATGCTCACATAATACCACTCTCATATGTTCTACTTAACTATGGAACAAGATACAATGCAAAAGAATGGAACCTCTTCACCTCCTAGTGGCCCAGTTTTTAACATAACCCAATAGCCATCTAGGGATAGGTTTTTGACTTCCTCAACCTTCAGTCGTGATAAGGTTTTGGACCTTCTAGAATGTTCTTAGAAAATACACTACGTGAATATCCCCACATGTCTAAGTAATGGAGGTTGATGTGACATCCACTTGCACCATGGTGATCAATATGGTAGGTAAACTTTCGGGAGGCACAATTTTCTCATACGAACTCTGATTGACGAATGGTCTGCATCATTGGAAAGGTATCGACATGTATAATTTATAATCTTCCTCCATAGTAATGTTTGGAACAAAAAAAGGTCATTTGATCCTTGAAAATGGCTTCAAAACATTTCTGACTGTTATTTTGACCCAAATTTCCAAATTTGGACTAGCAGTCGAAATATCCCTACAGTTTTATTCCTCCAAATTTCCACCCAAAAAGTAGTGAGATAGATGCCAAATAATATAATGATCCAATCCGGATCACAATAATTAACTATATAAAATTAATATTATTTGATTAGTTCAAAATCAATATATTTTGAAATCAATTTTATTTGCGAGTGTTGGGGGCAAGATGTGTTTTGAACTATTACACGTTGGATTAGTCATTATTAGAAATTTCTAATTCCATGATCAATGTTGCATATAACTATAATCTTAGCCATTTTAAACAACTTACTCCCGATATTTCATATATACAAAAAGACTTATTCAATTCTATATTCTTTATTTGAAATCTTTCATAAATAAAGATCAAATTAATCAGTTTTATATTCTCTTAGTTAGTGGGGCTCAAAAATAAAAATAATCTTAATGAAATATGATCCCACAAATCAAGTCGAACTCGAATAGAATTTTATATTTTCAACCTATCTCCCTTTAAGGTCTATGTTTCTCTATGTATTATTTCTTATTTCTTAAATATCAATTGAATAATTACAATAATGTGCAAAAGAAAAAAAATATTTAAATATTAAAATAAGTTGTTTAATTGAGTTAACATTAGACTACTTGGTTAGCCACCTCCATGAGGAGATACCATTGGTTGTAGCTAGTGACCAGATACACCGATTGGTAATCATACACATGTAGAATTAGCCATGAGGCAAGGCCATAAAGAATCGACATGCAATTTTGTGTTGGTGACCATATTGCATGTTATCCACGTGGCATCTTCTACATGTTTGTTGCAACAACTAATATTGTAGGGAAAAATCTCAACCAAGTTACCATTACCAATGATAGAAGTGAATTTTGACAATATTGGATGTAAGAGCATTCTTATATAGCCATTTTACCAATTGGTGGATCCCTTTAAGAGTATAGATGGCGATGCCTAGAAAAAATAGCAAGCTTCATTTCATGTCATCAGTGAATATAAGATTTTGAAGATGTGCTAGGGGATGTAACTATGACATTTGTAATGTAGGATGCCTTGAATGTTTAAAATTTTAAAACATAAATAGTGGTAGAAAAATTGTGGGAAAAAATATTTGTTTTAGCCAATGGCTTGGGCAACAAATGCAATTACTACAAATAGCATACGGCCTTCGAGCAATGCATCAAAAATGGATCTAAATAGTAAAAGGGAAATGCATCCATGGTTGGAGTAGTGTTGGGATGCTTTTTTGTTATGGTAAGTGTTTTAAAGATATTACAAACAAGTTTTGGTCTTTTGACTACTAAGTGGATAATGATTTGTGTGACCAGTGCGACCTTTGCGGTTTTGATAAATGGGGAGACTACTTCTTTCATCCAAAGTGGTAGAGGTTTGAAACAAGGTTGTCCTTTATCCCCATTACTGTTCATATTGGTGATGGAAGGACTTAGCATGCTTCTAAAGAAAGGATAGGCAGAAGGGAAGTTATCTGGTGTGAAGGTCTCTAGATTATTAAAGATATTACATCTTTTCTTTGTGAATGATGTACGCATAATGACTAAAACTGCTTTGCAGGAATGGAGGGAGATTGATAATTTACTTAAGATTTTTTGCAGAGCGTCGGGTTTGATGGTAAACATGATAAAATCAACTTTTCATTTTTGGGGTCTACGGGGGGAGGACTTAGAACTTTTTAAAGTTGCATTCCATTATAATTTTGTTAAACTCTTTGAAGGCTTTAGATATCTTGGGTATTTTCTAAAGAAAGGTTATTATAAGTTTGAAGATTGGAGATGGTTAATTGCAAAATTCAAAAAAAGGATTGGTCACTGGTGTAATAGATGGATTTCTATTGGCGGGTGTTTTGTTTAGAAAGACAACCTATTTATTGGATGGCTTTGGCTGCCATTCATGTCTCTGTACTCAACAATATTAGAAAAATAATCTTTACTTTTCTTTGGTCGGGTTGTAGTGAAAAGAAACATATTCATCTCTGTAGATGGGATTGTATTGCTAGACCAAAGCACCTTGGAGGTTTGGTTTTTCCAAATATATTCATTTTTAACAAAGCGTTGGTAGCTAACACTCTTTGGAGGGTCCTGATGAAGGACGTGATTTGGCATAGGTCCATTAAGGACAAATAATTCTCTCATTGCTCGGTATCTACCTGGCTCAGTTCGGCTAATCAAAGATCGACCACTGCTTCACAGTTTAGGAAACAATTGTTAAAATCTTTGCATATTATAACTCATTGGCTGAGATGGAAGCCTGGGACTGGACATTCAGTCTTAATAGGTAAGGATCTGATTCTGGGTTTGGGGAACACCTCTCTTCTGTCACAAGAATTACTTATTTCTTTAAAACAAAGAAACATAAGATACCTTTATCAGGCTAGAGGAGCAATCCGACCAGGGATTATATTCTCTCAGTGAAAATATAGTGCAGAACTTTGTCTCACTGGACATTTGGAAATCGAATGGGATCTTTACTTTGTCAGGGATCCAACTTCATGACGGCATTGATGAACTTCACTGGATTGGGGGTGATAAGTCAAGATTAATTTCAGTAAAAGAAAATTATGGGGCCTTAGCTTCAAAAGTCTTGCAGCATAATACTACAGGTTGGAGGCGAAATTTGTGGAAATGGGAACTAGCTCTAAAAATTAAACTATGTATTTGGTTAGCTGTGGAAAAAAAGTTACTTTCTTGGGATAATCTACAGGGTAGAGGCTGGGAAGGACCTAATATTTTTCTTTTATGTCTTAAGGAACCTGAAACAATAAATCATCTTTTGGTAAATTGTCTTTTTACCCAAAAAGTTTGGCACATAATTCTAAGAGGACTTAATATTAGGAATTTATGGGAAGGGAACTCATTAAATGATTGTTTTGATTGTTGGACAAAGAATATGCACATGTATCATACTCTTTCTTGTATTATTAGCTAGAATATCTGGCTGGAACGCAATATTACAATCTTTGATAATGGGAGTCTTTCTATCAGCACTGTAGTTCACAAGACACTTGGAGGTATGAATAGATTAACCTTTACACAAAAATTGCCAACTAAAAGACATATCAAGAACCCTCTTCAGTTTTCGGCAATAGCAGGATGGTTTGATGGAACAACCCAATCAAATGGTCAAATGAGTGGAGTAGGGGGTTTGATTGGGACCAATCAGAATATAGTTTACAAATGGACCTTCAACTATGGTGTAGGCACTAATAGTAGAGCATAACTTCTTGGAGTATGGGCCACTCTCACACCGGCATCTAGGCTACATATTGTTGAAATGCAGGTATTTGGAGACTCTAAAATAATAATTGACTAGTTAAATGACAAAGGGAATTTGCAGGTAAATGATTTAGAATGATGGAAAGACAGGATCAAAGAACTCAAAAATTCTTTCTCATCAATCAAGTACACTCACATTTATAGAGAATCAAACATGGAGGATAATAAAATTATCAAGGATTCACTTCAGATGCCAGAAGGAAAAATCACCTATAATCAATGGATAGAGGGACATGAGGGACCTACTATGTTCCTTAAGTTATATTAGTACAACTATGTAGTATTAATTTTAGCAGTGGGAAAATACTGTAAATTTTGTAGAGCCAAAGTTATTTAAAAAAAAAACGTAATGGTCATACAAAGCTGGACAACAGTGACGACTTTGTTTCTTTTTTTATTTTTTGAATTGGCAGGTGTCTTTTTCATCCTGCCTAAAAGGGATGGGAGCTTGTGGACAGTTGTAAATATTTAGTAGGAGGTCAAGTATGTAATACCAAATTATATTTCTAATATAATGAGAAATTTTCTGTTGGAAAAAAAGTGTTTTAAAGATATGCATTCTCAAAAACACGGGAAATTTAAAATTTCTAGGATATACTCAAATATGTAAAAGAAGTTGGAGTGTATTTAATGTTAATATCAATTTGGTGAATGTGCCTTGCTTATTTTATGTTATTTTTAGGTGGTTGAAATATTATTAAGTAAACTTATTATATCTAGACGATTGTAAAATGAAAATGACAAGGAAGACATCATAGATGTACAAAATACAAGAAAAAATTTTACTTACCAGAAAACTCTATACTGTGAAACAAATATTTCACAATTTCCACGTATTGAAATCTTTTATTTGAACTTTTAGTAGATACAAATTTAAACACTAATTGGTTTTTAGCCAAGGAACATTTATAAAATTATATTCCAATGCATACATGAGAGATTTTCAAGATTGCGTTGGAAGTCTAGGTGCCTTAGAAAATGCCAAACGTGTATGGGGATTCACATTATTAGTTATTTTGTTCTAGAAAATAACAATTTTATTTCCATTTTCTCCTTTTTGTCTTTGTTGCAACTTTTTCTAAGTGGCCAACATTCCACTTTTCATTACATATCTCCAACGGTTAGGTTAACAAGTTTTGAAGAGTTACCATGCCTATCATGGTCCAAGGTTCGCCTAACACTTCCTTGCATCTATTGTATTTTAAAACTGAATAAATGAAAGAAATTAGAAGGGTTTTGTTGTTGTTTAAAATTGAAAAAATGAAAGAATGAAAGAAATGAATAGGGTTTTGTTTTTGTATTAATTCCTATTTTCTTGGATATCACCTTGTTGACGGAGTGAAAATTGCCCTGCAAAAATAAGCAGTACCTCCCAGTACAAAGTCCCAATTAGACTATGAATCACTTGGTTTAGGAGACCCATCCGGATTCTGGCCCAGTTTTCATTATTTGTTATGAGGGTGAAATATGGAGATGAAGACTATGTAAATGCATCAAGGAAATCCAATCTACTTCTAGTCTATCCTATCCTAGCTAAGAGAAAACTATTGTAATTGAATGAGCTGCAATGAAACTAAACTCTGTAAGTACCCCAATTAGATAGTTGTCATGAAGGTGCACAGTTAGAAACAAACACACACACATACAAACCAGAAAATTTTAAATTATATTTTTGAATACATCAACAACTCATGTGCTCAGGACATTAAGAATAAGAAAGAATAACAAAATTGTAAGAATAACATAGATTGCACTAGAAAAGTCTATAAGCAAAGCATGTCCTTACAATCCATGTGAGTATCAAACATTCTGCTGGAAATAGTTCACAACAAACAACAATAGACATAAATTATTTTCTCTATTAAAAGTTGGCCCCGAGGGCTTCTCAATACTCATTAACACGGTATACTTCGTTGAAATATTTCTTGAGTCTATACAATGTTTGAAGATCCCATTCTAAATGGGCTTCCCCTATATTTATACAATTATTCCTAACTCTCATAATGACTTATTGTATTCCTCAAGAAGCAGTTACAAAACTCTTCAGCTTCCCTTATTAGTTATTTGACATGTGTGAGGATAAAGACAAAACTGAAGGTAGTTAGAAAAAGACAAAATAGGATGCAGTTGACAACAAATTTGAATTTGTTGTTATGCCTTATCTCAAATGTAGGCAGTCCACATCTCCAGCTGATCGTAAAGTAACATGCTCGAGCAGTAAGAAAATTCTTTGAGGGCATCCTTATGCATGATTGTGTTGTCTTTGAGAGTTTGCATATATTTTTCCAGAGTAGCCATGAATTCCTCGATCATGGTGTAGGCTTTGGTGGGATGAATGAGGTGTTGTTCAATTAGATCTGGCATCACCTTGGAGGTTGATTCAGTTATCCAAGACCTTTGATTTGTACTTTGTTGTATACCATAGGAATCAATACGAAGTGTACCATTGGGTGTGAAGGAGAAGAAAGGAACTCCTTCGGTTTGACCGAAGGAGTTTGAACTCCTCTAGTCAAACTTGGGGAGTTTGTATAAATTTGTGCGGTGTGCTTTAGAAGAGAAAAAGGGAACTCCTCCAGTTTGACCAAAGGAGTTTGTATGAAATCCCCCAGTCAAACCAGAGAAGTTTTCATGAAGTATCGCGGTCGGTAACTTAGTGTTTCAGAAAGATTTAAGGGAAGTGCTTTGATGGTCATCGGAGAAATTGGAGGGAACTCCTCTGGTGTACATTGTAGGATTTTAAACTAACTTATCCGATGACCAAAATTTGTCTTCAAAATTTTCCCGAGTACCAAGAATAAAAAATGGAATTCCAACTAAACCAAGCAAATTTAAAGTGGCTTGTTTAGAGGGAAAGGTAACCATGCTCAATCATTAAGAAAAAATCCAAGTCAAGAAGTTTTTTATAGAAGAGTAAAGGGGGCTCCATTTTCTTGGAGAGGGAATTTATAAGTAAATGTACAAGAAAAAGGAGGTTGTTTATGTCTGTCACAACAAATGGTGACACACTGGGCGAAGCCATGAATCTTTGCAGAGTTGTATCCAAACATAAACTTATGAGAGTAGGAGCATGGAAATGCATAACCCAAGAGAGAAACAAAAGGTCCCATAGTTTTTCAAAATGAACATTTTGACAAGACAAAGTTCGTGTGATACAAAGTAGAATTCAAAACCATGCCTAGAAAAAAATTGAATACCATGTAATAACCCTTTTCAAAATGAATATAGTTTTAGAAAGGAATAAGGAGTACAAAGTGAGTTGGAACGTCGAGAATGTTGAAAATACAATTTTCTAATGCATTTCTTTGGTGTTGCTCCACTACCAGCAAGAATCCATAGCCCCAATAGAGTCACCTTGGTGTCACAATCCTTGCTCTCCTGTCAGCAAGCGTCCATAGCCTTGACGGAGATACTTGCATGTCCCACATGATCTAGAATGCCTTTCTCCAAGACTTTACCTTTTATAATTTGATTCTCTTATATTCAAAGAAAGGTGGATGGGGGGATTCCAATTTTCCTTTAAAGACACAAGGGATGACACATGTGAAAGTGATATTTTCCAACTTGATTATAGATGAGCGGCCTCCCTGATCAACATTCATTGGAGTATTGTAGATGTCTGCTCGAAACCATTTCCCTTTAACTCACAAAAAAATATTGTTCTTAGACATATCCCTTAGCCCCTTTCTTTGTTACATTTTAAGAATACAATGTTTGTATACTGGTAAACTATGTTCCACTACTAGGTTTGTCTTGAGGTTATGCATGACCGTGCTACATAGCTAGGGAGGAAGTTATGTCGAGAAGACAAGCTACAAATTTCTAGGATTTTGGTACCAGATGTGTTGCACTTCAAGGGATATCCACGTCCAAGTCATCAAACCTGTAAGAAATTCCAAGTGACTTCTTTCAAGAAATAAAAATACAAACTAAGGAAAGAACAAACAAAAAATGTTAGGCATAACATCAAAAGTAAGAAATGTGCAAAGGTAAAGAAAAACTAAGCAATAAATCAAAACAAAGAAAAAACTCTTTATTTATGTACAGAGTAGGAGCTGCCTTGAGGACTAGTTGATGTAGTGTCTCAGGATTTGGTTGGTAATAGGGAGGAGGTCTGCATCCCCTTCAAGATTCTGTGAACGGTAGGTTCCTTGGCCTATTATCTATTTGATCACGAAAGGTCCAAGCCACAACTGCTAAAATTTCAAATGTTTTACTTTATCTTCATCCGACATGTCCCATTTGAGAACCAAGTCGCTAACTTGAAAGTTTTTCTCACCAACAAACTTCTTACCAAACCAATGATTAATGGTATGTTGATGAGTTTCAAACTTGTTTTCCGATTTGGCACGATTCTCTTCTAAGTTTAGCAAAGTATCAATGTGTCATTGGATGACGCGACATTCTCTCCTGCGAGACTATTGGGTAATTTGCAGGGAAGCAAGGTAAATATTTGAAGGTATACTAGTTTATTTATCGTAGACAAGGAAATAAGGATAAGTCCTTATAGAAGCCTTAGGGGTGACACAATCATTCCAAAGGGAGTTTGGCAGCGTGTTATGCCAATTACTCTGTTGTTTGACTACAATTCATTTTAGAATATGAATTAAATTTTTGTTTGTAGATTTATCCAATCCATTACCTTGGGAATAATAATTTGCTGCATATTTCAAGGTAATGCCTTTTTCCAAAGCAAACTCAGTGAATTTAAGCAACAAAAAATATGTTGCATTATCGAAGACAAGGGAGTTAGGAATCCCAAACCTAGTTATGATATGTCGCTCAAGAAAATTCATTACCACTTAATCATTCACTTTGGTTAGTGGTATTGCTTCAGTCGAGCGTGTAAAATAATAAGTAGCGGTTAGGATATACATGTGTTTCTTGGATTAATTGAGATTAATCTCACCGATAATGTCTAGGCCCCATTGTTCGAAGGGATATTCAATAGCAATAGGCTGAAGCGAAACAACGACTCTTCTCTCTTTTCTAGTTGATTTTTGGCACGCGTCACAGTTACGAGCATAAACATGAGCATCCTTAAATAACATTGTCTAATAGTACCCAACTCTTAGTATTTTATGAGTTGTTGTCTCTTGAGAAATGGCCTCCAGTTGGTCCATCGTGTAGGTATTTAAGGACTTTATCAACATCTTTCTTTTCAATACAACGTAGTAGGACTCAGTCATATTTTTTTCTGAACAGGATGCCATGGACCAGTTGATACGATGTTGATTTCAGCCTTAGAGCTCTCTTTTTTTTAGCATTGATATGGCCTGGAGCTGCACCATGATGAAGTTAGTACTTGAGATCGTTGTAATAAAAATTATCAATGGATGGAACATACAAAACTTGTTGCGTGTAATGGGTTGGCTCCTCTTTCCATCTGTCTTCTTCTTGATTTTCAACATCTATGACCCCATTTGCTAAATTACAAATACCTCGACCTTTGATGATATTTACTAGTTTAAAATCAAGGTCATACTATTGTAAGGAAGTCATCCAATTTCCTCTCCTCTCACCAAGCTCTCTCAGTACAAAGAGAGACCTGAGCTCAGGGTGAGGGATGATTACTTTGGTATGATTCTTCAAAGTATATGGTATGAATTGTTTGATGGATTTGGACACTGAAGGCATGCTTGTCCATCGGTGGGTAATTTAGTTCAACACCTTGTAACCCAGTGCTCATGAATGCGATGGGGCATTCATTCCCTTGATCATCCATCTATGTGAGCATTGATGTAAGAGAATGATCATATGAAAAGGTGTACAACAAAATTTCCTTGGTGAAATTTGGACTTTGTAAATACGGTGCAGCTGTTATTGTGACCTTGATGTTCTCAAAGGCCTCCTTTTCAATGGATGTCCATTTAAATTGAACGTACTTCTTTATCATCCATTGAAGTGGCTTCAATATTTCAACAAAATCTGGAGAAAATATTCTTACAAAATTGATTTTTCCGAAAAAGGACTACATGGAATTTTTGTTATGCGTTGGTGGGATTTGCATGATAGATTTTTTTCTTTCTGAGTTTATCGAAATCCATCTTTAGAAATCACATGCCCCAATAAAATGCCTTCTAAAACGATGAAAATAGTTTTCTTGGGATTCAAAGAGATACCATACTTTCTGCATCTTTTGAATATATGTTTCAGGTGGTTTGGGTGATCAACTCTTTGCTTTGAATAGATCATAACATCATTGAGATAGATCACCACACTTTAACTGATTAAAACTTTGAAGGCGATGTCGATTTCCCTTTGAAAGGTAGTGCTAGTGTTTATTAAACCAAAGGGAATTTTGCGATATGTGTATATTCCTTATTTCATCCTGGAGGTAGCATTTAATCAGTCTAGTTTTTCTATGAGAACATGATTGTAACCTGAAAACCCATCCAATAGAGAAAAAATTTCAGAGCTTGAGACGAGTTGCGGGATTTGTTCCATAGGGGGAACCGAACAATTTTCTTTATTGGAGACCTGATTCAGGTTTCAAAAGTCTATGTATATTATGATTTCCTTCGAATTTTTCCTGAAAGACACCATATTTGACACCTAGGTAGAGTGATGGACTTTGAATATGATCCAGGCATCTAGTAGTTTCTTCAGTTCTTTCTGAATGAGAGGTTCAAGGGTTAGATGTATTTTCCTTAACTTTTGTTGAATTGTATTGACACCATTCTTGATGGGAATCACATGTTGAATGATGTGGGTATCATAGTTCTTCAGGTCTTCATATGTCTAAGAAAATACATCATGAAACTTCTTGAACAGTTGTGTGAATGTATGCTTCTTTACCTCTGAACAATAGGTGCTCAGATTGATGTACTTGGGTTGTTCATGGGTTCCTAGGTTAACCGAAAAATGCATCATGGTTGAACTGTTGGTCTTTGGATTTGTGGGATTTTTGAACTTAGTCTGCAAATTGAATAGTTTCTCAAGTGATAGAACATTATTTGCAATGCAATTTGTTTTCACTTTGTTTTCTTCATCTTGATAGTTCTGAAGATATTTTTCATGATCTTCATCATCTATTACATATTCCTAGAAGACATTCAATTTGGTAAGGAAATTGATGATTTGAGTATCATTATTGAATACTCTCCAGTTCATGGCATTATCCGGTATCGAAGGCTTGAAAATTATTTCAACAGAAAAACTATCATTAGGGGGCATGAACCTAGATGTTGCGTTTTCTAATATATATGTGTCAGTGTTTTGATTACAAGGTATAGAAGTAATATTGAACGCTTCAAAGGAAAAGAGAAAATTCCATACCTCATGTTGATAGCTTCTTAAATGAGGGGACATGAAGTGAATGGTCTTTCTTACCTGTCGAGCGACTATCTTTGGAAAACAAAATACTCAAAGGTATTTTACCTTAAGGTAGATGGCCTTCTTCACACCTTGGACCAAGGATTCGTATTGAGTAATATTATTGGTGCATTCAAATTCTAAGAGGAAAGGTATGAGGGTTTTATGTTGTTCGAGATCAATCAATACACGACCTTCCTCGACTCCTTCTTGAGATATGGAGCCATAAAAAAACATATACTACATGTTAGTATGTAAAGATTTGTTAGTTGCACAAAAACCTAAATCTTTTAATATAGTACAAGTGTAATTATGTGTACATG
>JASDQU010013703.1:102791-113522 GCA_032191745.1 Picea mariana
ATTTGTTAGTTGCACAAAAACCTAAATCTTTTAATATAGTACAAGTGTAATTATGTGTACATGGAATGAGTTTAGATTGTAAATATGAATGTATTTCAGAGAACTGTGATTCATAACAACCATGGCCAGTGTCTAAGAAACAATTACCCAAAAGAGATTGTGTGAAGTTGATGGGCTCGTTTTTACCTTCCAATTCGGTTACTGTGTGTTTTATGTGAGCCCCACTATTAACGCGGATCTGATTGGGTTTACCTTTGTGCGGGAGCCAAACGTGGGACTAGTATGTAGAGAAATAGCCGTGGAGTTTAATTGACCAATCCTTGCTCAACAACAAAGCATAACTATCTGGGATTTCAACAACAACAATGCCAATAACCTGATGGACCCTTGGGTCAGAGGATAATATGTTATGTACATCTTTGAGCTCTCCTCTTACTTTTACATCTATATTGTCTAATTGTATGATCCTTGTGGTAGTCAATTGTAGGACAACGTTGATTCTTTGGCATATTGCATGATGTTAGAGAAAGCACCGGAATCCACTAAACAATTATGTACATTGAAATTAAATATTTCATACATAAGAAGGAAATGAGGGATCTGGGACTTTGAATAGGAGTGTATACTTGCTTCATTGATGGAAGATTTGATATCAAATATATGTATTGCCTTTGTTTCTACAATTTTAGAATTGTTGTCAGTTGCAACAATGGCTTTCTTCTGATATTTTTCAGCATTGAAAGTATCGAGAAGGAGATCAAGTTGGTGTGGTAATGTGCAAATATCATACATAGAAATATTAGCTTTAGTTTTCTTCATATCTTCAATAAAAATATACTCTAAAGCATGTGTTTTTGGTTTGCTTGTTGTTGTGTTTTGTTGTAAATTGTTGGATTTGTTGTTGGTTGTTGGATTGTTGGGCTTAATGTTGTTCGCAGTCGGGTTTGACGTACTAGATTTATTGTTGTTGGTTGGAACAACGGTGTTAGATTTATTACTGGAAGTGGTTGGAGGTTCGATGCTTGGTTTCAAAGTAGGAACATGGGGGTATGATCTTCCTGAGAGGGGTATTCACCTTCATAGGATAAGAAGTGCTTGGGACAACACCTTTGATGTTTAGATTGTAGTCTTTGGGGGTAACTTTTATAACTGGTGTATGTCCCATAAATACTTCTTCAATTTCCTCATTATTTGAGTCAATACATCAATCCCACAAGGACATAGTAGATTCCTGGGGGTTTTCCTCAATAGTCTCTTCATTTCCTACTTCGTTGGGTTGTTCGTTGTTTAAGATTTTCTTATCTAACAACTAGTTGATAACCGAGGTCATGAAGTTGACCCATTAAGGGAAAGTTTTTCCGGAGTGATTATGTTGGTGATATGAGCATAAGTTATCACTGCTGAAGGTATCCAGGTTTAGCGTGAGTTGTGGGACTTTAGGTGGCTTAGGCAGGTTGTCACTCCTTTTGAAGAATGGATGGAAAGGTCTAGGTCTTGAGGGCCCTTCCCCAACATTCTTTTTGAGATCAACAACTTCATTTGACAACTTCTTAACTAACTTAACCACACTATCAATATATTTTGGTTTCTTTTCAGGGGGTTTTGTTACCAACAATGGTTTATTTCCAATTGATTTAATCTCTTCGGAGTATGGGTGATTTTCATAAGAGGATAAAAAAATTTCAATAGTTTCATTCTCTTCAAAATTATGGGCTAAAGAGTCCTTACCAACTCGTTTAAAAAACATGCCTATAGAAGGAATTAGAGTCGAAGTGTAGTATTTGATGGCTAATGATTGTAAGGGAGTTGTGTCAGTGGTAAACTTAGTGAGGATTGTAATGAAATGTTGATTGAAGTCCTTCACTCTTTCCCTATTTTCCATTTTTATGGCTCCTTACTCCTTCTATAAGGCGAAAATAGTTTTTCATTCCCCAAATTTTGCAATAAAAACCTTTTCAAAGTCCTCCCAACCGGTTATGGAATTGGGCGGAAAATTAAAATACCATGTGGATGCTCTGCCTATGAAGGTGTAAGGGAAAATCCTATAGACCATGTCTTCATGACGAACATTGAGGAGGCGGGTAGCTAAAAAGAAATTTTTTATATGATCCTCTGGTGAGATGGGTTTGTCTAGATCGAATTTTGGAAGGAGATTTGTCGGTTTTCTGGGAATTTCATGTAAGGGCTTTGCTAAATTCAGAGCACCTTCGGACAACCATGGTGGAATAACTACCATGTGTTCTTGACGTTCAACCATGATATATTCAAGATTAATTTCTGGGTTTTCACCATTGAAGTTATGTTTTGACTCGGGTAGGGTAGGAGGGATTTGATTCAAGGGCACATGTACTTCTTGAAGAAAGGTTTCAATCAGATCTTCTACATAGTCGAATAGAATATTGGTCTGATTATTGGGTCGTCTCGCATGGGTAGCTCCCCTCCTTGGGAGTTCTTTGGTTGTTGGTATTTTACCAAGCAATTTGGCGTATGCACGGGTAATACAATGAGTTTCAGTAAACTCTTTGTAGGGTACATGAAACCAAGTTTCTGTCTGAGTTTCAGGGCTTCTAGAAACACTTCCAAATGTGAGATTTGTGTCTTCAAAGGTAACATCCTGTTATGAATTGATATGAGGGAATAGATTTGGAACAAGGGTGTTTTCATAGGACCGACCATGCATATGCAACACGTTTATGTAATCCATACAATTTTAGGCCCTCCTTCTAACGCCAATTATGTTGACAGGGAAAAAATTGCCCTGCAACAGCAAGGGGTACCCCCCAATACAAAGTCTCAGTTAGACTATGCATTGTTTAGCTTAGGAGACTCATCCAGATTCTAGCCCAATTGCCATTACTAGTTATGAGGGTCAAAGATGGAGATGAAGACTATGTAAAGACATCAAGGAAATCTAATCTACTTCTAGTCTATCCTATCCTAACTAGGAGCAAACTATCATAGTTGAATGAGATGCAATGAAACTAAACTCTACAAGTACCCCAATCAGATAGATGTCATGAAGGTGCAAGGTGGATATATATATAACTGGAAAACTCTAAATTATATTTATGCATACATCAACAAATCATGTGCTTGGGACATTAAGAATAAGAAAGAATAACAAAACTACAAGAGTAACATAGATTGCACCAGGAAAGTCTATAAGCAAAGCATGTCCTTATAGTCCATGTGAGTAGCAAACATTCTGCTGGAAATAGTTCACAACAAACAACAATACACATAAATTCTTCTCTCTATCAAAAGTTGGCTCTAAGGGCTTCTCAATATTAATTAACATGATATATTTCATTGAAATAGTTCTTGAGTCTATACAATGCTTGAAGAGCCCATTCTAAATGGGCTTCCCCCTATATTTATACAATTATTTCTAACTCTCAAAATTTCTTCTTGTATTCCTCAAGAAGCGGTTACAAAACTCTTCAGCTTCCCTTATTAGTTGTTTGACATGTGTGAGGATAAAGACAAAACTGAAGGTAGTTAGAAAAAGACAAAATATGATGTAGTTGACAACAAATTCAAATTTTTTGTTATGCCTTATCTATTTATCTTGAATGTAGGGGGTCCACATCTCCAACTGATCATAAAGTGACATGATCTAGCGGTAAGCCAATTCTTCGAGGGCGACCTTATGCACACTTGTGTTGTTGTTGAGAGTTTGCATATATTTTTCCATGGTAGCCATGAATGCTTGGATCATGGTGCGGGATTTGGTGGGATGAATGAGGTGCTATTCAATTAGATATGTCGTCACTTTGGAAGCTGATTCAATTATCTGTCACCTTTGATTTGTACTATGTTGTAATTTCTCTATAAGTTGTTTCATGATAAGAGTCTTCCCAAGATCTTCTAATGGAGGCAGATGACATTGTTTTAGTAAATATTGTGCAGCTTTGTGTCAGTGTGAAAAATTTGCCATTGAGTTGGTTCTTTCTTCTAGCTTGGAGACATATCGGAATCTGCCAAGTGGATATAAAATTAGTCCAAAGACAAGATTAAGTGAAAAATAATAATGATCAGATATGTGTATAAAAATCATCTTATTGAAGCAACCAATGATGAAGTACGTGAGGATTCACTCGAGCTAATTCTAGGTGGAAGATCGTCATCTGAGGATGAGAGTGTGATGGAAGGCATTGTGAAAAATCGAGCTTTGGCCAGGAGACAAAAGAAAAATATAGATTGATTAGTTGAATGTTATCTCCGAAAAGATTGAAAAATTAGAAAACTAGAGTAGTTCATAGGAATTGATCTGATTTATAACAGAGAGTTTCATGCAAAAAGATCCGGTGTACACCGGATGAGTTTGTATAAAAGGCTCGAGTGTATACCGTAGCAATTTTTATGAATATCTTCGATGTGCACCAGAGAAGTTTGTGCAAAAGTCTCTGAAAACATCGGAGGAGTTTATATTAAGTGTGTCGATGGGTTATTGTGCACACCAGAGGGGATGGTATAAAGTCCTCTGGTATAAACCAGAGAACCTTGTGCGAAGTGTGTCGGTGGCACCGCCAAAGTTCGTCAAAATTTCTCCGATGTAAATTGGAGGTGAAAACATTAAGTTCCTCGGTCAAACCAGAAAGGTTTAAGTTAACTCCTCCAGTGAAACAGGAGGATTTCGTATAAAAATATCCAAGTGAACCGGAGAACTTCATGTAAAATTCTTCGGTTTACAAAGGGACTTATCGATGATGTCTTGCTTAACGAATTTTTTTGAACAATTCTTAGAGCTTGGATGGTCGCGAATTGACAGACCATGGTTCGATTCTCTTCTAGCTTGAAGGATGGTTCTAACAAGCGAGGATGTGAAAGAGTGGGGTTTAGAGCTTCGATAGGTTAGAAGTTTTGTACTTCAGAGACCCATTGATATATATAAAAAACCATAGTGGAGGTTAAAGGAAAGATTTTCAAACCAACCCAGAACTTGAATAAATATTTCCCCTTTGCCACGTGAAGGTACCAAGGGTTTTGTTTGGATGGAGCTTGGCATTTAGTAGTGGATATGGGTCATGCTAGCGCCCGGTCGATAGAGCTCGAATGGATATCATAGATGAGGGGTTGGCATAGAGACAATACATGAGGAGACAAATAGTCAGAACATGAGAGACTTTTATGTGTGGGAGACCATAGCCATTGACAAGATGAGATCGACATAGTAGGGTCGAGGTTCAAAAAGTCGATTAACAGATTGATAATAAACCTTAGCGATAGGAAAAAAACCTAACCCTAAAAATTAAATAGTGAGCATGTAATTAGGGCATACATGAAGGTTGAATGGCACGTGAAGACTGCAAAACTTGATGATGCAATGTTCTCACACCTCCATTGAACGAAAATACACTCACTTTGGTGCTCTCCCTCTCTACTACTCCTCACGGGCGCTTCGACAGTATTTTGACTTTGATGATCGAGGACAACACCCCCTTTTATAACCTCGGCTTGCAATAAATGCAACCAGAGAGTTTTGGAAGATCGAACCGGGGTGTTAGTGAGAAGTCCTCCGGTATACACTGGAGGAATTCATGGGAAAGTCTCCAGTGTATACCAAAGGAATTGATACAAAGTGTACCGGTGGGCACGGAGGAGAAGACATGAACTCCTTCAGTTTCACTGGAGGAGATTACAAGAAATCCTCCAAACAAACCGGGAGAGTTTTTATAAAGTTGTGCGGTGTGCTTCGGGAGAGAAAAAGTGAACTCCTCCACTGTGACTGGAGGAGTTTGTATGAACTCCCCTGGTCAAACCAGAGGAGTTTTCATGAAGTATTGCGGTCGGTAACTTAACATTTCAACAAGGTTTAAGAGAAGTATCTTGGTGGTCATCAGAGCATTTGGAGGGAACTCCTCTGGTGTACACCAAAGGAGTTTAAACTAACTTGTCCGATGACCAAAAGTTGTCTTCAAAATTTGCCTGAGTACCAAGAATAAAAAATGGAATTCCAACCAAACCAAACAAATTTAAAGTGGCCTATTTATAGGGAGAGGTAACCATGCTCAATCATTCAGAAAAATTCCAAGTTAAGAAGTTTTTTATATAAGAGTAAAGGAGGCTCCATTTTCTTAGAGAGAGAATTTATAAGTAAATGTACATGAAAAAGGAGGTTGTTGATGCCTGACACAACACACCTTTAAATGTATCCTATGTCAAGAGATACTTATGAAGAAAAAACTTTGAATTGAAATAAAATTCCATACGACTATATCATGCACAACATATGTTTTCATAAAAAAAATTACATGCATGTTTTTCTCACTTAATTGTTATTTTATCTAGAATTAGCATTAGTTGAAGGCAATTAATGCAAAAGCTACATCAAGAAGCCAAGAAATCATCTTACCAAGAATCGATGCTTGAACTTTGGATTGGAAATGTGGATTGATGCTAGAATGTTGGAATGGTATCAATGTTGATTGTTGGGTTATTGCAGTATAGTTACAAGCTTAGCAATGGAAAAAACTAGAAAAATAAAATTGATAGTGAGTCAAGTTCCTTTGGATCAATCATATACTAAATCTTACGGCCATGCATACAACTAAGTCATAAAAGTGACTAAATCCCATGATGACAATGAAATATCATGCAAATTTACCAATTTCATGAGATTTGTGCAACAATCACTTAATTGTTATTCTAACTAGAATCAACATTGGTAGAAGGCAAGTAATGCAAAAGCTACTCCAAGAAGCCAAGTAGTTGACTTACCTAGAATCAATACTTGAAAGTTGGACTAGAAATGTGGATTGATGCTTGAACACTAGACTGGAATCAATGTGGATTGTTGGGTCATTGCAATATAGGTACAAGCTTAGCAATGGACAAAACTAGAAAAAAAATAATAGTGAGCCGAGTCCCTTTGGCTCAATCATATACTAAATCTTATGACCATGCATACAACTAAGTCATAGAAATGACTAAATCCCATTATGACAACAAAATCTCATGAGATTTGTACAACAATAAAGTTTCAATATGTGGATTCTCCATTTGCATATATGTATTTATTATGATAAATCTCTATGGATTGATAAATCTCACGAGATTTGTACAACGACAAAGGTTTCAATATGTGGATTCTCCATTTGCATATATATTAATTATGTTAAAACTCCTATTTAATATCACTAATAAAAGAGTTGTACTAATACTAGGCAACAATCTTAGATTTTTTTTTAATTTTTAAAAAAATTAGTCATTTTCTTTTCTAATTTGACAATTTCCCATCGAGGGGTATATTGTCATTTTAGTGACTTTAACCAATCATAAAATAGAATAAACAAATATTAAATATTAAAAAAATATTGTATATTTTCAAAATATTTTATTTAATACACAAATGTCACAAAATATTTTAAATTTTCATACTTTTAAATATATAGTGAAATTGGTTTGACCATCGCTATATTCCCTATGGTGCAAGGACTAATAAAGAAGATATTTCCTCATTGGTAAGTTATTGCAACTAATCATTTGGACTAAGTCCCTTTCTAAATCTAAGATAATGAAGTTGTGTCCTTTTTGAACTCCAAATGGGTTATTGGTCAAAATTACTTGCATTTTAGGGATTGGCGTGATTGTTATGGCCATAATTATAGGGCTAACTTCTACCTCATTTCGCAATATAGGAGCTTGATGAAGCCAAGTTAGGCTTGGGTGAATTGTTTCCTTTTTAAATGTTGTTTTATGAGTCATTCATGGAATGTTCCACCCTTGGGGTTTACTAGTTTTTCCCTTTCTCTATTGGGGGATATGAGCCTTAGGATAGAGATCCTTTAAATGACTTGTCATTTGTTAGAGATAACACCAAAGAATTGTGTTCTCATCAAAAAGTTGTTAAATCCTACAAAAGTAATCACAATTTAGAAAGATTCCCTTGGAATACCCTTGCTCAAAATAAGCTCAATACAAAGTTGGGCACAAGCAACAATGCCTGTTTGGGCCCGCCATACGACATACTTTAGAAAATGTCACAAAGTCGATTCACCCAAGCATCTACATAATCCATCAAAAGATGAAGAGATTCAACAGACACACCCACACATGGCTAGTAGCAAGTCATGATTTTTGTAAATGATCCTCTTCTAAGGCCATCTAACGAGTCACAACATCATGAAAATGTATAGTGAAAAAAAAATTGGAAAATAGAAATAGGTCGAAAGCTATGGACCATGTGGTTGTAACCAAGTGATGAGGAATGACAATGGGAGCCCACAACCCGTTAAATTTGTAGATGAGACCATTAGTTTCGTTAGTATTAATGCATTCAATAACCCTCAAGCACTGCAGTTTTAGAACTAGGATATCAATTGAACACTCCATTATGAAAGCCTCTAAGGAGGGTGGTGAAGGGAAATAGGAATTTCATAGGACAACATCTTTAAAAGAGCGTGGTCCAAAGGAAGAGGATGTGTTCCTAGCATCATATTATTTGATTGAGTAGTATGTGCTTAACTACTTGCCAATGAAATGATGTTGTTTAAGTAAGGGAATTCCTTCATTTGCATTTGACGTGGTAAACCAATAGTCCCGAGCAAAGTAACAACAATGTTTGTTAGTCTTCTCACAAAGATAAAAAAAGATGTTTCCAAGGCAGAGTTGAGTTTTGATTATTGATCAAACTATTGGTAAACATACCAATGTACAATGCAGAATTAGTAGAGTGCCTTCCAATACTATACTAATGAATACTAACAAATGCAAAGGAGAAAAGGGAAAATAGGTTGTTGTACATTGCAACACCAACAATTCCCTCATAGCCAAATTGGATCCCAAGCCAATGTAACCACAAGCAAAATCCAAAGGCCTAAATATGGAACTAGGAGAAGAAATTATACACAATTCAACACCAACAATTCCAACATAGCCAAATTGGATCCCAAGCCAATGTAACCACAAGCAAAATCCAAAGGCCTAAATATGGAACTAGGAGAAGAAATTATACACAATTGGCTATGCAAAAAATTTAAAATAGTGACTGAGGTAGTATGAACAACGCTTACTGATAGAAAGAACTAATTACCATTATGCATACCAATGATACCCAAAACAACACCATCCTTCCTAATTAATAAATTTGACTCTTTTTCGATGCAAACATATTTAATAAAAAAATGCATACAAGCTCTTCTTGCACCTCCTCATAATTGGAGAGCTTATAGGAAATGATGTTCATTATCCACTCTATATAATTTTGTAGATATCTATGAAGTGATTGACATGACAAGTTGGAACCACAAGGACACCCCACTTGTTTTTTACGATTGTTTTTAGCAAATTATGAGTATTGTGTAGAGTTTTTGCCTAAAACCTTAGCATAACAAGGATTTTCTTAAAACTCTGTGAATGTACATGAATCCTTCCACCCTACATGTCACATCAAAATCCCATATATAAACTCTACATGGTAGATATCATTGGCTGAATTTCCATAAAATACATAATTTTCACTGTAAGAAAAACCTTGCCACTGCTCTCTATGAATAAGAAACACTATTATTATCTTTACCATTAACAATACATAGAAGAGAGGAGGGACACCTTTGCAGATTTAGATGACATAAGAGAGTGTGAAGACCCCTTTCTAATACATAAAACTCTAGTGCAATTCACTATATGAAATTAATAGTTATACATATCCCAAAAATGTTAATTTAACTTTACAATGGCTGTTTACTTAACACAGGCTGTTTACTTAACACAAATATTCAAGTAATAAGTAAATATAACCTTTTTGCTGTTCAAAGTTAATTTCATTGAAAACACATTAAGTGGATTAAAGTACAATGGTATCAGGGCCCTTCTTTCCACTAAGCCCGTTGCTAAACACTAATAATCATTACGGTTGAGTGGGCTTAGAGCGCGATTTTCTTATTATGAAGGTAAGAAAATGACATTTTGATTGTATAAGACAATGACATTAGATTGTATATTTAATGACTAAATATCAATGGAATTAAGTATCTGCTATGGATAAAGATTCCTTATTCTACTCGAGATCGAAACTCGATCTGTGAATTTGTTATGAATAGGGTTTATGCACAAGATATGTTGGCCTGAAATATTTTTCGATGGCTCTAGGGCGGGTGACTCGGGAGGACCCTCCTCCTCCTTGGGCTGGACAGACAAAGGATTTGCCTCTCCATGAAACAGTACCTACAACATCTAAAAAAAGCCATAAGCTATATTTTTCAGCTTTAATATCTATGTATTTTGGAATTGTTTTTATGATATAAATACTTTATATATAATATTTTGGAATTGTTTCTGTAAATTTGTTATAAATAGGGTTTATGTACAAGATATATTGGTTTGACATCTTTTTCAATCCTCCTCTCTGGGCTGGACAGACAAAGGCTCTGCCTCTATATTTGAGACAGCACCTACAGCATCTAAACAACCATAAAGAATGTTAAGAAGAAATTTAAAAGTAATATATTTTTCAGTTCTAATATTTATGTATTTTGGAATTGTTTTTATAATATAAATACAGCATCTAAAAAACCATAAAAAATGTTAGGAAAAAAAATTAAAAGTAACATATTTTTCAGTTGTAATATTTATGTATTTTGGAATTGTTTTTATGATATAAATACTTCTGTATCTAAAATTTGGAAAATAAAAGAAAAACAATTGTAACCCATTGTTGATATAATTGGAAAGCAGTTACAAACCCTACTTCAACAATATTGATGAAAGTTTGTTTAGGAAATAACAAGA